>PVKU01001405.1:190000-270000 GCA_004027475.1 Anoura caudifer
CTAAAGAGACATAGCTGTGTCGAAGAGCTGGGCCAGTATGGTGCACCATTCAACTGGGCACTTAATTTCTGAAAAAAGGGTCATAACTTGGGAAAACCGCAGATTTTACTGGCTACTCTTTTCCACGATATTAAGTTTTTTCCTTCTTGAACTTTGTAAGCACAATTTGCCTTTTAAAACAATTGAAAATAATACAGAAGCCTGGGATTTGATGTAGAATTGCATATTTGTGACTGTAGTGGCACTGGTTTTTAGTTACACCGTAATAAGGAAAGCAAATTCAACCAGGAAAAGAGGCAGATGTGTGTGTGTTTTGCAATGTTTCAGGCACATAAAGTGATGCAGATCTTATTGAATACCAGGACTGATATAACTTGGAAATTTGACCAAAAGTATTTTCTAACATTGAACAAAGCCCATTTTAAAAGCACTTTATGCATCTTTCAGATCTTTCTTTGCCCCTCACCCTGCAAATTCACATTTGTAGTTTCTGATAGAGGGATGCAATTAGGAAATTTACCTACATATTAAAAAATGAAATTTAAGGTATAAAAATCCTACATTTCTGCTAAATTTTATATTCACTCTTTCTTTGATTTAAATAGAGCACTCTAAAAATAGTACCCTGATAGGGGGCACATTTTTATATACATGTTATTTTTGTTTAGAAATTATGAGTTAGTGAAGAGTGAAAATGATCTTGGCTACTGTGCTATCTACTGATAGAAATAATAGCCTTTTAATATCTGGATTCAATGTATTCTCTACTAATCATGCAACTTCCATACATTTCAAAGAAAGGATTCGGAATGAATGAGAACAGGAGGCTGGAGCTTCCTATGTGTGCTTGCGTTTATGTTTGTATGGAATATTTATACTATATTCTGACTCAGCTATAATCTATAATTCCTGGCTATTACTCCAGTTGCAACTATAATTTTTAGATTAATGGTTGTAATTTTGGTAAGAAATACATGAAAAGTTATATGTTCATGCTTGAAAGGAGGATCATTAAATATTCATTATAACCACTCAAATTAGTTGTCATGCTCCGTACAGCAGTTACCCATTATCATTTTACTAGTTTAGATTCAGCAGTAAGTGAACAGCAACATATAGCTCATATCAATAGAGGAATTTTTTATTGTGGAACAGAGAGAAAAATGATTTTAAAACCCATTTGACATATTTTTTAAAGATTTTATTTATTTATTTTTAGAGAGAGGGGAAGGGGAGAAAGAGAGGGAGAGAAACATTAATATGTGGTTGCCTTTCATGTGTCCCCCGCTGGGGACCTGGCCTGCAACCCAGGCATGTGCCCTGGCTGGGAATCGAACGGGTGACCCTTTGCTTCACAGGCCCATGCTCAGTCCACTGAGCTACACCAGCCAGGGCCCATTTGACATATTTATGTTGACAAATTATTTAAAAGAATTACTGCTTTGTCAATAAACATGCTTGTATGTTGGAGTAGGACTGTGGCTAGATTTACTTCTAGCTGTTTAATTACTCTATGATTGTAAAAAACAGTGTTTCTTCAAGTGGTTATGAGGGAAAAAAGATTGAAAATACAAAGGTTGAGATATTTTAGTGTTTTGCAGACACCTAACCTTGCCATGTAAAAGCACTTTTCAATTTTGTAAGCAGGCATTGGAATCTTGCTTTTTCAGCAAAGCTTAATTGTATAATTTGTTAGTTTTTCCTAACTGGTAACAAATCTATCCATAAGAAAAAATAAAGTAAAACAAGAGGTGGATTTTTTTAATGTTGTGAGTGAAGATACATACAGATGTCTCCTCAACCCATTTCGGAAAGATGTTAAGTGAAAATAAATACAAACATATTTTAATGCAAAAACATTTTTTTCCCTCCATCTGGCATACCTTTGTATGCCAGTTCAATTATATGAAGACATTAGGACAGCCACTTTTTTCATCATGTCATATGAATCATTTCATACTCTTCAGTAATTTAAATTTGTTCCTTTTCCTTAGAAACCTCATAAATTTGATTCTGATCTCATCTAACTTCAGAGATTTCTGTCTTAAAAAGTCAAATTATAGCTGATGAACACATTTTGCATTTTCCACATTGCATCTGGACTCTTCATAATGATGGTTTATTTTATACTATTTTTTTCTGCACAGAGAAGAGGGAAAATATATAGGTCCATGAATCAATCTAGATAATGGGGAAGGCTGAATGTAATAAATAATACAGTAACAACCCTAAACTAATGAGCTGTTGCTAAGGTACATTTCATAGGCTCATCCTCTATATAAAAAGTCACTAATAACCCCTTGGTGTAATCAGATGATAAAGCTTTGCCATAAGGCAACACCTGTGCAATTAGAACCGCAGATTCTTTTGCACGTTTCATTAATTTCAGGCTTTTGTAAAGGCACAATGACTACACTAATAATCTAGTCTACTTGACTCCATGTCTACCGGAAACAAAGTGTCTAATTAGATAAAGGTAATTAATTAGAGATAAATGGAGCTAATCAGGCTCAGTTAACACTAATTCTCTGAATTAAGACATTTTGGGACACCTACTATCCTGCTGACTTTGATATTTTGCATTAAGAATAGGTTCCAGAGGAGTCAGAAAATAGTGGCATTTGAGAACTGAGCAGTCTTCTGATGCCATATTTAGGTATCTGAAGCCAAAGGAGAGTTTTCTTTTATATTGTGCTATTGCACTATCTTTCTATTGCAGCTTAAATAATTCACTTTGTAGTTATTCCAGTCTGTGCTGGCATCCATATATATTTTAATAATCTTTGCTATCATTTTTATTATCCATCTAGCCCACCAATTGAAAATCACAAGTTGTTCCCTCTTAAACGAAGACTTAACTTGTTACATTAAGGAAACGTCAAGACTCATCAGACTATATCCTAAAGTTCTGGTACTTTAAAGAGAACAAACACCTAAAATTCTGATCCTTTAATTCTGATTCTTCAAAGAGAACAAGCCTCTGCTTTGCAGCATTGGACTGAAAATTCAGTGATGGGGGAAAGAGCATGGGCTTTGAAGTCAAAAGACCTGAATTCAAATTTCTGCTGTCTCTCTTGCTGAATGAGTGATCTTAGATACTTAATGTCTCTGAGTTCCTTTGTTTGTAAAATGGAAGTAATACTTACACTAACTTTACATGATTGTTGTGAACATCAAGTAAGGTAACTATTTGTAAAGTTGCTGGAATTGAACACAACCTAGCACCGTATCTTGACTGACTATAAGATTCATTATCAAAATGTTACATTTTCATTTCAGTTCCAAGATAATCTTTGGGCTGAATCTATACATATGGCAGGGGAGAGATGAAGAGTTTCCTCCCAAAGAGTCAAATTAGGGGGAAAAAAATCCCCAAAATTCTCTACTTGGAGAATGTGAATTTATCTGCTTGGGTTTTTTCCTACACTGATATAATTAACCCTCTTGGTAAGTTCTTCCACAGTCCGTGTGGAATGTAGAGTTTGCCCCAAAATTGAACTCTAGAGGGTAGTTTAATATGACATTTTGAATCTTCTGTAGTTTTTCTGGGATATGCCCCTTCTTCTTTCTGGTCTCTGTCCCAATTTATCTGGATTACTCCTAGATTACTCCAACAGTCTCCTAACTAATATCTCTGCTTTCTCCTGAAAGTCAGTGCCATTAATTTAATTTTCCTCATATGACACTTTCCTCCTCCTACCTCTTGTCAAGATACTCAGAAGATTCCGTGTTAAACTAAGACTCTGTCTTGCAGGCAGTCAAAGCAACTGTATCTAGTTCATATTATTTGCTCCAGCCTTATTGCTCTTCACCACATTCATCTTTTAATGCTCTGTCCTCACCTGAAAACCTTTCTCTTCTTCTTTCAAGATATATTTAAAATCCTGCATCTTCCCTAAGACCTACTTTGGCAACCCTGGCAACGCCAAGAGCATTCTCATCTCCGAAGGCCCACAGCAGCTCTCAATGGCACCATGTTGATGAGATATCTGAGGTTAGGAACCATATCTTATTCTCCTTGTGTGCCAGGTAAACCTTGCTGACCATACTCTTCCCCTAGGCCCAAGCCTTCACATAGTGTAACCCTCCAGGAGACACAGAGCAAAACAATACATGGATGTAACTTACCTGTGAGGCGTGGCTTGGTCTGGCCCTAGGCTAGTCAGGTTGACGTAGTTTTTTAGTAACGCTGGGCTCTCTGGAGGCTGGGTTCAGTCCTGAGCTGGGCCTTCACATTTGCAGACAAGATTACTTTGATGAAAGGCCTGCTGTGTGCCCCTGGGGCTTTGTGTGTGGCTGCTGGGGGTTAGGCTTTTGTAACATGCAATGAGAGCATACCAGAAAATGACCATTAGTGTTTCTTTTTTTTTTTAAAGATTTTATTTATTTATTTTTAGAGAGGGGGAAGGAGGGGAGAAAGAGAGGGAGAGAAATATTTATGTGCAAGAGAAACATTGATTGGTTGCCTCGCACATGCCCCCAGGGGGGACCTGGCCCACAACCCAGGAATGTGCCTCAACTGGGAATTGAACAGAGGACCTTTCTGTTCGCAGGATGACACTCATCCCCCTGAGCCACACCAGTCAGGGCCATTAATATTTCTTGACAATTAGAACGTCTAGCAAGCAATGATATTTCTTCCCCAGCAAACGTTTTAGTAATGGGGCTGAGCAAACATGGGCTGAATTAGTGTTCATTAGAGACCTGTCATGGAGCTTTTGGTGTATGTTCTGTATAGGAAGTTTTTCATGGACAGTCTATTCCAAAAAAATGGGAACTTGTATGAAAAGATGTCCAGATTCACTGATTATGGTTGATCCAAAAATGTCCACATTTTCTTTACTTATACCTACACCCTTTGGTAGCACCCTCCCTGCACTGACTCTTAGCTTGGCTGTGTGATTTGCCTTGTCAAGTGTACAGAGCTTGCTTTCAGGTTGCTCTTGGAATGCTGAACACCATTGCGAATGAGCCCAGGCTAGTCCACTAGATTGTAACAGTCATGTGGTCCAGTATCTCCCTTTTCCCAGCCAGCAGTCAATGAACCCTAGCTGACCAACAGCTGATCATGTAATCAAGTGTAAATCCAGGTGAGACCAGCAGAATGATACACAGAATTGAACTAAATAGTTATTGAATTAAGCCTTAAATTTTGGGGTCATTCAATATACAATAATAGATAATTAATATATTGGTGTAGGCTACCTGATTCACCACTTAAATTCATTGGAAATCCAGAGGACATATAATGTCTGGTCTCTAATCTTAGAAGATAATAGAAGCAGGAAAGCGATGGGATCATCAAGAGAAATAGGGAAGCAAAGAAGTCTTCTCAGTTTGGGAAATAAGAAAATGGATTCAGATTTTATCGTTTTGGGTTCATTCAGATCAAGTTCAAGTCAGTACTTCTAGAGAGGTGTTAAGCTGGAGTTGAAGATGTAAATATAGGGAGAGCTGAAGTTGTGGGATAGGATAGGAATGCAGGAAAAGGCTGGGGACAGAACTTGGTGGGATTCCTAGTTTTAGTGGCCTGTTGGAAAAGAGGCAAAGGAGCAGAGAAGGGACAGAGAGGTAGGAAGCACAGGATCATGTAGTGGAAGTTCAGGCTGGTGAGAACTGCAGGTGAGTGGTCAGCAGAGCCAATTGCTAGAAAGGGCAAGCATGACGATAATAGTGACTAATAGTTAAAGTGCAATTTATCACTTACAAGGCCCATTTACATACACCTCATTTCAGTCTAGAGGCATAGAGTCAGGATTGTTTTGATGTCCATTTGTTGATGACAAAACAGGCATAGAGCCATTAGATGCTTTACAAATATTACGCATCTGGTAAGATGGCAAATTTCAAATGTCTTAAAATGCATTCTATTTTCACCTATAAGAGAACACTAGAACTTTGGCTGGATCTGGCAAGAGGAAAGTCAAAAGCAGCCTTTAAATAAGCAGTTTCAGGAGAGCTGGGGTGGGGTGGGGTGGAGTAGGGTAGGCCGGGTAGGAAAAAGACTGCTCGGCCTACGAAGGGTATAGGAGCTGAGCGGCGGAGCACTGCTGAATGGAGGGAGAATGACTTGATAGGAACCTGAGGGGACTCCAGGTTTGAAAGGATGGTAAGTGTGACCAAAGCAAGTTTGTAGATAGAAGAGCAGGATCAGTGGAGAGGGAGTGAGAAGAGAAGAGAAGTGGAATGTGGAAGCAAGAGAGAAAATAAAAGGGAAAATTTAAAAAAAAATGAGGAGAAAAAAATTAAAAACAATTACCAAGGGAATAGATGCCAGTATCTAGAGCACAGGTGTAGAAAGGGCTTAGGCTTGGGGGGTCTGAGAGATGGATGGCAGGGGGAGAGGAGGGAAATGATAGCAAGTGGCAAATGATTTTGAGGTAGACAGGAGGGAAAGTAAATAATCAGTTCATATTAGAATATTCAAATCCTGAGATCATTTCACTTTGAGAAGAGCAGTCTGCCATCTCAGGAAACACCTGGCATGGCTCTACTTCTGTGAACCAATTGAAAAAAATTCTGGAACTGTCTTTGTAAAGCATTGTCCTTCCTGGGCAGCAACTTAATTTTGTGATGGGAAAAAAATGTGTTCCTTAGGATAAGGATCCTGCATGGCTGTATGTATGTTTGACTCTGTGTATACTAGGCAAGAAGAGGTACCCTGGGCAAGAAAGAGGAAGTCTGGGATCTGAGAGATTGGGCCTAGGGAGTAAGGGGCACCGAAATCAAACTAGTCATTCACTGTTTTGTTTGGGATGCAGGGCTGTCCTGAGAGGTGGAGCAGAGGCCCTCTTCCATGGAGGAGATCCCGATTCAAAAGGACCTTCTCACCCTGTTCCTAGAAATTTACCCTCCAGACTTCCTTCCAGTGACTCAAGGCTTCTGATTACTGCTTCAAGAACGATGCTTCTGGGAGGAATAGCCCATTAAATCTTAGCATTTACTAGACTTTTCCTGAGAGCAAATTTTGGTACATGAGGAGGACGACGAGAGAGGAGGATAAACTTACTTCTGGATACCAATAGAATGTAGAAAGAAAACAGAAATCACCCAAGCTTACCGCATTCCTTACATCCTGCTGCTAATGAAAGAAGTTTTCTGTGCATGCTCTCAAATCTCTCTCACTTTAATCCCCACCACCAACATAATCACTCAACTACTCTCTCATGGTGCCTGGTACATTATCAGTGATCAGTAATATATGCATGTATGAATAAATAGTTCCTACTGTTCTCTGCTTCCAGGTTTGGGCCCCTGCAACCCATTTGTCAGCATGCTACCTCCCTAATGATCCTTCTAAAACCCAGTTTGATCTATTTAGAGACCTTGGCACCTTGTTGCTTACAGGATCCAATCCAAACTACTTAGCTTGAAATACAAGGTCCTTCATGATCTCAATCCTGCAGCCTGTCCCCTTTCCAAACTGGCATCTCGCAAAAAACTCCATGTGCGTAGGTGCATGAAGACACCCCCCCCCCAGATCAACCCAACCATAATAAACTACTTCTAGGTCCATGATCACCTGAGGTGTTTTACACTATACCTTGCCTGTTTCTTCCTGTAATACTCTGTACCCCATCCTATGTCTACCTGGTAAATGTCTATATGTCCTTTCAAGGTCAGTTTAAATGACTCTTTCTCAATAAAGCCTTCATGAAATTGTATTGAGGTGCCAATCTCTTCTAATTGCCCTCCCTGTATCTAACTGTGTTATAGCATCTTTCGTAACTGAAGGACATTTGTAGACATGAATATCTCTCCGCCAGATGATCATAGCCCTGGAAGGCAGGACAACATATCTCTTATTTGTTATTATATCTTCATGCCAAGCATCTATTATGCTCTTAATAAATGTTTAATTGAGAATTTAGGCTGAGATTGCTTAAGGCCAAATTCCCTTCCTTCTTCCTTTCCCCAAGAATTGTTCTGATATAGCATTAATGCAGTTACTTTCTTTGTGAAATAAAAGCATAATTATAAGTCTTTTCTTGGAGTGACTAGCTCAACATCTGACCCCCAAATGAAACCCTACAAAGGGCCACCCACTTCCACTCTCTGCTTCTGGAAATGCCCTTAAACCCCATGCATAGTGTGTGGGAGGGTGCACCTTTTCCCCTGCAGGGGCTGTTGGGCGGGAGGCAGCCTTTGTTACTCTTAGGAGTGTGCCGGGACATTTATTTCCATCTGGCTTTGGAGGGGCAGGCGAGTAAGACCCACTGGAAAGATGCACAGTAACTGTGAAGATCCCACATTTGTGCTTCCTCTTGTCTTAGAGGCTTTTGTTTGCTGTTTGCCTAAGATATTTCTAGATGGGCTTTCTTGTGATGTAAGTTCAGCCTGTTATCTGGTCTATAATTCAGTGAGTTCGTAGATACAACTGTTTTCTAAAACTGCCTGGCAAGGTGTCCCCCAAAATAGACCTCTGTCCTTAAAGACAGCAGTAAGTTTTCCCTTCTCTTTGGCAGTTTCCTGAAAAGCCAGTAGGCTGGCTCTGATGTGACATACATAGTCTAATGCCTCTTTAGGAAAGAATGCTCTCCATATTATTCATAGAGACAGAATCAGCTCTTCAAAAGGGAAATTGAAGGAAAGCAAATAGCATGGGTGTTGATGAATGTCAGCAACCACTGCCCTCGGCCTCCGAAGATCATGTTCTGAATTTTCTTCCACTGGGCAGCTTAATACTAAAGGGAGCAGATTCCTAGCTGCCTAATCAAATGTGTGCCAGGAACCAAAGTCCTTGCCTCCTGGGTGATTCTACAGAACCCAGTTCTTTCCTCCTGGTCTAGTGTAGACCATATGCTTCAGTGAACAGCAAGTGCCTTTCCCATTGGTGTGGACTGACATTACCAAAGGCCAAAAAGTACCTGAATCTTGAAAACTTGCTGAAGTAACTGAGTCAAAGCTCCAAGCACTGGAAAAGACTCAAACAACATTTTGGTTTGGGTTTTACAATTTTTTGGGTCATGTTCTGTCAATTATTATAGAGGATTTGTGACTCAGTTATATCCTCTTATTAAGTGAATGTTTCTATTGAGCTATTGATTATTTAACAAACCACAGACATTGGGCAGAAATAAAGGGTTTATTTGAAATATTTCTTCACAGGAAAAATACATTTCCTTTCTCGCACACTGAAAGACTTTGCATGGGTGTTCTTACAGGCTAGCTAAGCAAGGGAAAGCATTGTTGTGAGAGAAATTTAACTGCATTGCAGTTGCCAGATATTTAATACTTCAAAGAGGAAGTTCTAAAATTTAATAGGTGATTTTATTATTTCTCTTTGGATATAATTAACTAGGGATGCACTGTCAACTGCTTTATTCTGGCTATTGAAATGGATTTTATGGTTTACACTGGGGAAAAAAATTCTGTCAGACCATGGGCCTCTCCCTTGGTGCACATTATTAGAGTCTTTTTAGAGACAAGCAAGCAATTTTGCTGTCATTGGTCTTGTTCAAATAGAGTATGTTTATCTATGCAATGCTCTTGGGAACAGGTGTCAAAAAAGGATCACCAGTTAGCAGCTGACATAGCTTCTGCATGCATGTTGGTAAAGCTTCTCAAATAGCAAATGAACACCTATATTTCATTTTTTATGTGGCTGATAAAATGTTATATCATTAAGTCAAAAGAACATATTTGTCCCATCCAAGTTGAGTTTAGGACTAGTTCTCACTCCTAATACAAATGAGGGCCCTGCAGCTCCACGGAGCATGTGCTGCAGAACCCAAGCAGCCATTTGGGATTGAGGGCAAGCAGGCCTTTGCACACTGAACGCCGACTCCTTAATGGGCTGTCAGCACATTCCCTATCGGTTCCCAGATATTGAAACACCAAGTGAGTGCATAGAAAGCTAAGTCTTTCTGAATGTTTAGTTTAGCTTGTGTATTGTTTATGTCAGATACCAAATTTTCATTTCTTCCCTCTATCAAATCAAGGAGTGCACTGGCTCATTTACACAACAAATAAATGCTGAGCAAAAAACAATGACTATACAGCAGGCACTAATGGGGCTCTTACAGAAAAGTACACAAAACAAACAAGGTGCCTGCCCTCAAGGAATTTCCATTCTGGAGAGATGCTTAACGAATAAAGAAGTAGAAAACCTAATCACGAATCAGAAATTCTGTGGGGAAAAAAAAAGAGATTTAGTGTTGAAATCAGAGAGAACTGAGGCCTCACTCAGTTTTCTTATGTAGAAAGTGTAAATAATGAGACCTTTATAGAGCTTGAGGATTCAATGAAACAAAACAAGGTAGGGACATTTCTAATGCAGTGTTCTGTATGAGGTAAGAGATCAATTGTACAATTGAATGCATGGGGAGGATCCGTGGTGTATTTATTGGTGACTCAAAAACTACGTAAGGGTCCCCCATGGCTGCAATTCAGTCTTCATATTTTGAAGTCATATACTGATGTCACAGAACATGAACTAGTTATTCTTGTCATTTATTTAGTTTCTCCTAAATTATTCATCTAGTGTTTTGCTTAGTAATTCTTCTAGCTCCTTAGAATGGCATAGTTGTTCTTGGGACCTTTTTAAATAACTTCTTACAGTGTGTACACACCCTCTCCCTCTAATTTTATTGGAAGTTTAGATTCCTTTATAAAGCACCTGAGTCCCAGGGCTCTTTTTCACCTCCTGAGAGCTAGACAGATCCTTGACTTGGGATATCCTACTTACTAGAGATTCAGTAACCACTTGCTATGTGCCCGAATTTAATTTAACCCTTGAGCAGCCTTGTGAAGTAAGGTGGGTAGTATCATTTGCATTTTTTAAAAGATGAAGACATAGAAGCTGAAGGAGGTTAGGTAGCATGCCCATGGTTTTAAAGCTAAAAAGTGATATAGACGGACCATGTACTTATCTCAATTATTTCATTAACCCATTTATTGAGTACCTGCTATGTTCCAGGGGTAGGTGGCAATGATATATCCTTAAAGGAGGCAGATGTGGCAGATGTAAGCAGAAGCAGGAGCATGCTGTGAAGGAGAGACACCAGAAGAGAGTGGGAACATGTGGCAGGAGGACCTACAAACTTCAGGCTTCTGTGTGGAATGCCACTGACATCCAAAGGGTGAGATAAACCAAAAGGTGTTTGGGGGTGCTGGTCTTTGGGTGTGAACTGCTTTTGCAGCAGCCCTAGAAGGGAGAATTCCTGTTTGCAGTGGTCATCTTGGACACCAGCAGTGGCAGGTGCAGAAAGGAGCCTCCATCATTGGAGCTGTGAAACAGCTGAGCAAACCAAATGACATAGGTAACCACGAGTGAGTTTTATAATAGGGCATTCTGGGCCCCTAGAACCGTCTCTTGCCCCAGTCTTGCTAAATCCTCATCCTTTCTAAGCTGCTTTTGACAACATAACAGAGTCGGGAAAGGCTGAAGTGAGGATGTATGGTTCTCTGACTTTTTCCTTAGGCAAAATAGAAATGACAGTTCCTGTCATTTTGTATTATCTGTGCCTCCTTGTTCTCATTAGTGTGGATAATTAAGAGCTAAGGATAAACCCTCTTTTTTGTTAAAATACTTTTTCCCACTAAAGCATAATATCTATAGCTCTTTCCTCCCATCTATGAATGATACAAGCAAACACAGAAAACGATCCCATACCATGCATTAAATAAGCAAACCTCTAAACTACCCACATTATTTAGTGAGAGGATTTTTTTTTTCCCGAATCAGATGTTGACCATAATGGTCAAAATAATCCTTGGCACTTTCTCTAAGCTTGCTCATTATCATTCAATATGTTCAACAGAATTATTAAATTTAAAATAATATGGTGCACCTGGTTGAGATGACGTGAGAGATTTGGCTTCCTGTCTCTTCGTTAAGGATGAATTCAGCCCAAGGGTGTAGTATGAACTTGGCAAATAGCATTATAATAGTGAGAGAATATTGCCTATTGGGTAGCAGGAGTTGATGATTAAATTTAAGTGTGTACTGTCCACATAAAACAAATAATGCTCTTTTTTTTTTCTAACTTTTACTGTGAACATTCATCACTGGTGCTGAAGATGCACAGTTGTTAATTATTGTGTTTTTAACTTGTAATATACTGTAAATTTTATATAATACTGCAGTGACCTTATACAGAATAGAAGAGATGACAGGAGGCCTGTAATTATTGTATAGGGAAGAAATGCCTATAATTATCTACTATTTTTAGGACCAGCGTGCATGGCCTCTTAATTTACATAAGCTTTAGACATTCACACATTTTCTGTCTTTGCTTGTGGATGATAAATTTTGTTCAAATGAAATCAGAAGACATACTGTTAGATGAGGAGTTAGCCAACTGGGAGCTTGATTACAATGAACAACACGAGCTTTGGTGCCAGCTAAAAAAGGGAACATTTATTTGCATAGGATTTGTTTAAGGGAAGATTCAAAACATTAAAAAAAACCCCTACACCATATTACTATATTGGAGCTTGATAACGTGTGATTATTTTTTAGAGAATTGGTTAAATTATCTTGTGGAAAAGCATTAACCTAACAAAGAGAAAACCCCTAGGATATTTATCACATGTAGGGTGATTATGACAGCATGTTCTTATTAGAGACGAATATTTTGTGCTCATTAAGGTTACCCCCTTGAGTGCTCAAGGATGCAAAGTGCATTGCAGTAAGTCTATAGTTCTATTGTCTTATGAGCACTTGCTGTTGGCTGGGGGCTTTCATTCCAAGTAAAAGGGCCTCTTTAATATACCCAACCCTGGCAAGACCTGTATCAGAGCCACTGGGCATATGGAACAGACTGGGAGGTTTTCAGTTCAAACACTCCAAGAATTGAGAGTGATATCAAGAAATCTCTGATCTCCTAGGGATAGCAGGTGAGAAAGGTGGATGGACTAGTTCCCTGAATAGTCTACAGGTGAGCTGCACTTGAAGGAAATTCAATACACAAGATTCTAAACTGAAACTATAAGGGAACACAAACTGCCTACTTTATTAAAGGAATTTTTCACTATAAAAATAATTAAAAGTGACTTCCCCCAAAGTTGCAAGTTTTCCTGGAGAACATAATACATGACTTTTTTTTAAAAAATTGCTTTTTAGAAATGATTATTATTTTTATAGGCTTACTGGAAACTATACATATGCAATTACAATTTAAAAGGTTGCATACAGCTAAAAAAGTATATCCTCAGAAATATGTAACTTTACCCCAACCCCTTCCCTTACCTCATATTTTTAAATCTAAGGCACAACAGAAAAAGAATGTTTAAAGTTTTGATTGGTTGATTGGTTAATTTACTGAGATTTTTAATGACCATGTAATAGATAATTCTAAATAATCAGGAGTTGGTAGGTTGTTTGAATATGAATCATGTCCAAGAGCTCAGAACCCATAAATACATGGGCTTGTCAATCTATATAGTTTTTTCAATATATATCTTGAAAAAAATAAGGACATTTAAAAATACTATAACAATACAGAAGATATATTATAGAATTGTATACCTGGAACCAATATAATTTTATTAACCTATGTCACCCCAATAAATTCAATAAAGATAATGAAAATTCATAATCCCAATACTATTGTTGCATCTAAATTTTTAAACATTCTCTAATAGCAGTATGCATATGTTCTCTCAAAGAATGAATGCATGATGGAGGCTCAGGAAAAGTGTTGTTTGGGATGGTTGCTGACAGCATGGTTTGGTAGGAAGTACATTAGTCTAGATTCAGGTGGACTTGAGGTCAAATCAAAAGTCTTCTACTTTTTGTTTTCCTCAAAATGCCCTCAGTTTCTGTAAAATAGCAGTTGTTTTAGCACTCTCACAAGGTTATTGTCAAGATTAGCAATCCAATAGGGAGCTGTGGCTAAGGGCAGGGACCAGGCAGCCAGAGATCAGAGTGCACCGTCCCCAATATTTATTCTCTCTGAGCATGTGAAGTCATCTGTAAAATGACAATAACAATAATTGCCTCTCAGAGTTGTGCTAAGAATCAATGTTGAGTAAACCATTGGTAAAAAGTTTGTGTTATTTTTATGTGAAATTGCTTTGGTAAATTAGAATAGTACAAAAAATTATTATTATTAAACTAATGTTTTCCGTGTCCTTTTTATTCTCCATCTTTGAAACTGTTCTTTGAAACTCTTCGAGGTACTTTAGAAAAAGATGGAATTGCTTTAGTGCTCACCAGATGAGGCTCTCTGTCAGGAGGCCAGTCTGGTTTGACTTGCTTTCCTTGGCCCTGGCACAAGCTGAGCGCAGGCTGGAGGAAAGGCCCTGGATGAAAGGTGTCCTGGCAGCAAGAACATTAACACCCACTCCGGAGCCAGGAGGTAGGTGTTAATGTCTCTAGCTGGAGTCCTAGTAACAGAGATATTTAACACCTTCCTAGGATCCAGGAACCAGCCACTCTCTCTTTAAACTTAATTTGGCAGGTAAAAGGGAAAGAGAAATTTTCAGCTGAGCAGTTGAGAAAGTATAGGAAGCTCTGTGCCACAAAGGCAGAAGGCAGTTATTGCAGGATGACTCCTAAATGGAGAAAGGGTCTTCTTTAATTGGATGGTCTGGGGGGTGATTCTGATGGGACTTTCCCCAATAAACCTCACCCATAATGGGCAAGTGGGGCTGTTAGGAAAGTAGTGGTTCTAGCACTGGGTAATGGTGTATGAAGTTGCCCTAACGGTGTATGAAGTTGTCCTGGCCGGGTGTTTCAGTTTGTTGGAGCATCATCCCAAACACCAAAAGGTTGCTAGTTCGATTCCCAGTCAGGACACGTACCTAGGTTGTGGGTTCAATACCCAGGCTGGGTGTGTATAGGAGGCAAACGATCAATGTATCTCTCTCTTCTTTCCATTCTCTCTAAATCAATAAACATCCTCAGGTGAGTATTAAAAAAAAGTTGTAAGAAATTCAGGATTTATTAGAAATCCACGTCTGGTTGTAGCCCGAAATGAGATACTCTGACCAGCCCAGTTGCCTGTGTGTTCTGTTCCCAAGAGGACCAGGAGTTCCTTTCTGGGGGGCCAGATGTAAGAGGAGGACTCAGAGGAACCAGTTCCTCAGGAGAAAGATCAAAGAGCAAAGTGCCTCAACCAAGTTGCCCTTTGAAGATGAACCCAAGTATTTGGGGGTCAATTTGGAGGATGCTATGGATGGATGCCTTAGCTGCGAAGTTCATGGCAGAAATTAGGCAACTCCAAGAACTAATAAAAAACTCCTTTTTTTTTTTTTTGGTTAGGGTTTGACTGACAGGAGTGGTGAATTTTGATGTAGACTGAGCTTGAAATGTGCTTGTTTCCTCTCCAAAGCTGAGGCCCATTTGCACAAGCAAAAAAGACAAGGTAAACAACTTCTCTTTAGACTTCCCAAGGTCTGTTTCTCCGGATGACATTGCAAGAACCCTATGACAGCACCTCACCTGGGAGTGAACCCAAACACTGGGGATCCTTTCAACATCCAAAAAGGGTTACCTCTTTGAAATGTGTAGACTCCCTAGAATGACTTTCTCATTTAAATTTCATGGATATCACAGGAGCCCATGCCAGAAGGTGAAGCAGAGCAAACTCACACACTTTGATTACAAAAGAAAATGCATATTTTTGATGAGCCTGCACCGGCAGCCTTCTCAGGCTTAGAATGATGTTTTCATCCCCTTTTTTGCCTACAAGGAATGTTGTAAGTAGACATAAACAAATGCCTTTATTATTTATCGTACTCATGCTGCACTAAATCATTCTACATGGGAAATGTGCTATTTTGTTTGGCTGGCAATTGCTTAAGCTAACGGGCAATGAGACTCTTCCTTGGAGTTAGTGCTTGAATTATTTTGGTGCAAGTGAACACTCATTGGATTGAAAGTTATAAAAACTAGAGCTATGGGATTGGGTAAAAACCACTCCATCACCCTAATCCCTGGCACCTTGAAACCCAGGTTGTGTTGTAAATGTAAAGACCTCTCCACTGGGGCTGTGGTCAAGTGTGCCCCAGAGTCCTGTATGAACATCTCCCTGGGAAATCAGACTAAGGGGGGGGGGGTAGTCTTCCTAAGTTTCCTCAGCATGATCATCCTTAATGTAGAAGAAGTGGTAGGCAGTAGTAGGTTTTCCAAATGAAGACTGTTTTGGTTGATCATTATATACTGTGTTTTGTGTCATGCTAAGCAAAGCCATTGAAAACTCTATCTCCACATCCTTTTCATGAAATTCCCAGAAACTAGACTAGAGATCCAGTGGAGTGGACATCTAGCCATTTGTCCCCATGCCAGGAACCTTCCTGATTTTCCTGCTTCTGTCAATGGCATCATCATTGTCCTAAATATCTAGGCCTATGGACACCTGCTCCTAAAGATTCATTCTTTATTGTTCCTCCCAAATATGGTGGGACCTTTTAACTTTCATCATCAAGCTAGTACAAGCCCACTACCCCAAATAACAATATGTGTCCCAACTAATCTTTCTGCCACCATGATGCTGGCAACACAGTGCCTTCATATTTATTTACTTATGCAGGCTGGGCAATATGCTCAGTGTTTTATATGGGTCACTTTATTTGATGCCAACAACCATACAAAGAGGTAAGTACTCTTTCTATGCCAGTTTTGAGGTGTTTTGCGCATAGTCACATGGTGGGAAGAGCTGGGATTTGAATCTAGGTATTGTAAACTGATTGTGTTTATGGCCAAAACTCTTCATCCCTTGTTGAGAACCACCCTGCCTGGTTTCAGGAACTGTAACCCCCCCATGGCTAAGGCTGAGTGAGCAACATTTGGACGTAAGCCACTAAGGAGACAAAGCTTATCTCCCTGGCCGGAGCGCTGCTTCTGCTCCTTCTGCTTCATCCATAACTGGCCCCCAATGCCTGGTCAGTTAGTCAATGACAGGTAAGACTCCCTAAGGGGGGAACAACCTAAGACAGGCACGATCACATGGAGGCCCCAAAGGAGGACTTGGGGGACTACAGCAAAAAGGGGGTGATGGACCCTCGCCCTCGGCTATCCTGACATAGCCTGAGTCCTCATTCTGACTGAGAAGTCTCCTAATCTCTTGTTTGCCTTGGTTACCCTTCCTGACCTAAGCCTGAGACAATGCCTTAAGCCTGAAATAATGCTGGTGGTGGGTGCAACCCTGTGCTGGAAAGGGCGGATTCTCTGGGTGATCAGGCCTGAGAAAGAATACATAAAATTCTGTGAAAACTGCTTAGTTAAGGATGTTCTCAATTAAATGATGAGAGTCTGAGCAGGAAATGAGTTTTGTTCCCCAAAATTTTGTAGCCCTTTAGCTAACAGACCCTGACTCAGAATAAGCCCTCATAGTTCTTTGTATGCTATCTATTGTTTGATCCTTACTGCCTAACAATGATTAATGAACTTTACCTGTACTCCTGTGCAAATGAAACCCAATAGAAGCCTGTCATGGCAAGGGCATGGGGCACTCTTCTCTTGAGAGAGTAGCTGTGCCATCCCTTTTCCTCCACAGGACTCAGTAGGTAGTCCATGTGAATTTGTCTCATATCTCATCCGTAATGCCAAGGGCACTGCAGGCCGGTACACACATCAATCCCTTCCTGTATCCTTGTCCTTTACCAAGTGAATTTGAGTTCGCTTATCAAGAGGTGGAATCCATTTCCCCACCCATTGAGGCTGAGCTCAACCTTGGGACTTGCTTTAGCCAATGAGATGATGGCAGAGGTGATTCAAGAAGAAGTTTAAGGAAGTGCTTGCATATTTTTGTTTGTGCTCTTGTCCTCTGCCAAGGCCATGATGGAGAACGTATCCAGGGCAGTCTGCTGGAGGATGAAAGACCCATTGATCAAATCCACCCCAGTTGTCCCAGCCTTGGTCATCTTAAATCAGAACACAGCCAGCCAAGACAGCAAAGCTGCCTCACACCTAGGCTCCAAAATTTATTCACAATAACTTTTAATCATCTTTCTGTTCAAAATAAACCTAACAACTAGTTGATCAAACTATCCATTATTTTTCAATAGCCCTATGCAGCCTAAAAGATCAAATACAGATTTCTGGATTCTAGTCTAGCATATTAGAAGTGTGAAAGTCACCACTTGGTCCAAATAACAAGTAAAAAGCTGAAGAAAGTGAAAAATCAATACCCTTTCATAGATCCATCAGAGAAGTAAGGTCACAAGACAGACCATTGTCCCACAATTGGAGAGGCAGGCAGGCAGATAGAGAGAATCACAATGTATCTGAGCAGAAAATCATGGGCAAAAACCAGTGCTGAGACAGGAAATCTTGAACTGTAATCGAGAAATTGTTGAAGCTCAGTGTGGAAATGTGTGTGAGTTAAAAACTCCAACCCCTATTTCCTGCTCCTCCTGCAGTTCTATGTGGTTCTTCTAGAGAAAACTGAAGAAAAGTCAAAATTTCACTTGTGCTTCTGGCAGGAGGGGCTGGGGGTGGGAATTGGCCATACTGAAACGCACCAGAGCATTCTATTCTTCTTAACAAGGCCTTCCCTTGAGAGACTCTATTTTATCAGAGCCTAACCTAGTGGGCTTTTGACAGATACTAACTTGCAAGAAAAGGAAATACTCATCTTCAGCCCTCTGTAGCCATCCTATCCCACCTCAGATGGGGGTAAAACTGAGACATTTGTGATGTTCACAGCCTAGGGGCACAGGCTCATTAGAAAACTGAGATCTAATTATAGGACTATAGAATGTTTCCCCCTCAAACACACACACCTTACCACTATATCACTAAAGGCCTATTGACTATAGTTCCTCTTACCCTGTACATCATATTCAGATTTCAACAAAAATTGTAAGGCATAATAAAAGAAAAAGCAAACAACACAGCTTGAGAGACAGAGAAAGCATTAGAACAAGACTCAGATATGGCAGGAATATTGGCATTATCAGAATGTGAACTTAAAACAACTATGGTTAATATGGTAAAGACTAATGGAAAAGTAGACAACATACAAGAACAGATGGGTAATGTAAGCAAAAATTTGGAAATTCTAAGAAAGAATAAAGATTAAAATTTTAGGGATAAAAACACTATTGCAAATGGAGAATATCTTTGCAGGCTCATTAGTAGCTGGATGCAGTTGAGGGGAAAATCTCTAAATTTGAGGATATGTCAATAGAAACTTGTAAAACTAGAAAGCGAAGAGACAAAAGACTAAAAAATTGGGACAGAATATCCAAGAACTATGAGAAAACTACAAAAAGTGTAATGAGAATACTAAGGTCACTTTGTGGTTCAATTCCTGGTCAGGGCACATACCTAGGTTTTGGGCCAGGTCCCCGATTGGGAGTGTGCAGGAAGCAACCACACATTGATGTTTCTCTCACACATCGATGTTTCTCTCCCTTTCTTTCTCCCTCCCTCCCTTCTCTCTAAAAACAAATAAAATCTTTTTTTTTTTAAGAGAAACTACTGGAAAGAAAAAAAAGAAGATTAAGGAAGAAGGAACAGATGAAATATTTCAAGCAATAATGACTGAGAATTTCTTCAAGTTAATGTTAAACATCAAACCACAGATCAGGAAACTCACTCAAAGAACACTAAAGAGGTAAATGTAAAATAAAACTACACTTAGGCATAGTACATTTGAACTCCAGAAAAATAAAGATAAAGAAAAAATCTTGAAAGAAGGCAGAGGGGGAAAACATTTTATTTATAGAAGAGCAGGCAAGAATTACATCTGACTTCTCAAAAACCATGCAAGCAAGAAGAGATTGGAATGTTGAGAGTAAAAACTCCACCAATCTAGAATGCTGTGCTTGTAAAACTATCCTTGAAAAGTGAAGGAGAAATAAAGACTTTCTCAGACAAACATGGAGGGAATTTGTTGCCAGTAGATCTTTCTTGCCTAAAATTTTAAAAGAAGTTGTTCAGGGAAAAGGAAATTCATATAGGTCAAGACCTTGGCTCTACATAAACAAAGCAAGAGCATTAGAGAAGAAATAAGTGCAGGTAAATAAAAACTTTCATTTTTCTTATTCTTAATTGATCTAATTTATAGCAGTTTGCTCAAAATAATAATAGCAACAGTGTAGTTGAACATATATATGTATGAATGGCAGTAATGTACAAGAGACAGGAGAGAAGAATTAGGAATATATTTTATTAAAATGAACTTGCACTACCCAGGAAGCAGTATGGTGATATTTGAAAGTGGATCTGGATTAGTTGTAAATATATTTTGCCAACTCAAGGCAACCATTAAAACAGTTACAAAAAGTATAATTACATGTTAAGAAAGGAGAGAAAATATAATCATGTAGACTGTTTGACTAAAATTACAAAAGGCAGAAAAAGAATGGAAGAAAAATCTAGGCACAAAAAACAAAGACAATGAATAGAAAACAGTAACAAACTTGGAAAAGATTAATTCAACTATACCAATAATCACTTTAAGGATTAGTGGTCTAAATACACCTATAAAAAGATAAAGACTGTCAGAATGAATAAAAAAAAAAAAGAGACCCAACTATATGCTATCTATAAGAAATCCACTTTAAATAAACTCAAAGATTAAAAGTAAAGTTATGGAAAAAGATATGTTTACACTAAACAAGAAAAAGCTGAAGTAGCTATATTAATTTTAGACAGATAAAAGTTCACAGAGCAAGGAAAATTATTAGGAATAAAGAAGAGCATTACATAATGATAAAGGGGTTAATGCTTCAAGAAGACATGCAATCCTTAATATGTATGTGCTTAATGACAGAACATCAAAATATACGTGAAATAAAACTGATAGAACTGTAAGGAGAAACACATGAACCCACTATCATAGTTTGAGACTTTAACACTCCTCTACCATAAATTAACAGATCCAGCAGTTATAAAATCTGTAAGGACATAGCTGAACTCAACAGTACCATCAATCAAACAGAATATGACTGATATCTATAGACTACTTCATCCAACAACAGCAGAATACACATTCCTCCCAAGCTCACATGGAACATATCCCAAGGTAAGACTATATTCTGTGCCATAAAACATATCATAAATTAAAAAGACTATTAATTATACAATGTATGAGGCCTGTCCAGAAAGTATCCAGCCACATACTATGAAAAATAGAGAACTTTATTGAAGAATGTACAAGATACAAGGAACATAGGACAATGATGCCTCAGTCCTCTTCAAAGTCAGCACCTTGGGACCTCACACAGTTCTCCCAATCACCAACAGCTTCCCCATCATATTTTCCTGAATTTCATTGACAATGGTCTAAAATCTCTTTCCTTTCAAAGGTGATTTTAGTTTTGGGAAAATCCAGAAGTCACAGGGCACCAAAATGGGCTATAGAAAGCTGAGTCACCTGGGTGATTTGATGTTTCACCAAAAAACTCTGCATGAGACTTGATGCATGAGTGGGTGCACTGTAGTGATGAAGCTGCCATTCACCAGTTGCCCAGAGCTGAGGCCTTCTGAATCATACTAATAGTTTCTGTGAAGGAATGTTCAAGCTTAGCACAAAATTTGATGTAGAGTTTTTGCTCTACTCACTTAGTCATTTTGAATATGACAGCCACACAGTACACATGCTCACTCAATGGTGTTTACAGCCCCCACTGACTAGTACAGTGAAGTCATCATTGTTTATGCATGTGCATTCCAGTCCACTCTCCTTGGCTGCCATGTTACATCAATGTTGTGCAAACTGTTCTTGTTATATTAACAATGGTTGGTCTTTTTCAAGACAGATTGCAACTGCTCTTAGACTACAATGGAATTAAAGTAGAAATCAACACCTAGAAAATCACAAAATACTTGGAGATTAAATAACACTCTTCTAGACAACATGTAGGTTAAAAAGGAAATCTCAAGAGAAATTATAAAAGACTTTGAAGTAAGTGAAAGTGAAAATACAAATTATCAAAACTTGTGAGATGCAGTGAAAGCAGTGCTAAGAGGGAAATGTATAGCATTGAATGCAAATTTTACAAAAGAAAAATGATCTAAAATCAATAATCTAAACTTCCACCTAAGGACACTAGGAAAAATAAAAAGAGCAAACTCAATCCCAAGTAAGCAGAAGAAAAGAAATGCTAATAATTAAATGAGAAATCAATGAAATTGAAAACAGGAAATCAGCAGAGAAATATCAACAAAACCAAAAGCTGGTTCTCTGAAAAGATCAATAAAATCAATAAACCCGTAGCCAGACTGACTTAGAAAACAAAGAGATAAGACACAAGTTACTAATATTGAAATAACACTCTACAAACATTGACAAAATAATAAAAATACTATGAACAACTCTATGCCCATAAATTTAATAACCTATTTGAAATAGACCAATTCCTTGAAAGACACAATCTGTCAAAGCTTACACAAGAAGAAATAGACTATCTGAATTGACATATATTGGTTAAAGAAACTGAATCACTTATTAACAACTTTCCAAAACAGAAAGCACCAGGCTCAGATATGTTCATTGGTGAATTCTAGCAAAGGTTTAAGGAAGAACTTATACCAATTCTCTATACTCTCTTTCACAAGATAGAACTAGAGGAATACTTCCAAACTCATTCTATAAGGCTAGCATTACCCTAACACCAAAACCAGACAAAGATATTATAACACTGTATTATAATACAGGCCAACATCACTCATTAACATATATGCAAAAATCCTCAGGTAAGTATTAGCAAATAAAATCTGAAAAAGTATTAAAATAATTATATACTATGACCAAGTGGTATTTATTCTAGGTATGCAAGGCTGGTTCATTATTAAAAAATCAATTGATGTAATCTATCACATCAATGAAATTTGAAATTAAAAATAAAATATTATTTGCATTAGCACCCCAAAATTAAATGAAATATTTAGTATAAATCTAACAAAATATGTGCAAAATCTGTATGAGAAAAGCTACAAAACCGTGAAGAAAGATATCAACTCAGTAAATTCCATTTTCATGGGTAGGAAGATACAGTGTTGCCAAGATGTCAGTTCTTTTCAATTTGACCTATAGATTCAACACAATCCCAGTAAAAATTCTAGGAAGTTGTTTTGTGGATGTTGACAAACTGATTCTAACATTCGTGTGCAGAGGCAAAAAACCCAGAACAGCCATCACAATATTAAAGGAGGAGAATGAAATTGGAGGGCTGAAACTGCCCAACTTCAAGATCTCTAATAAAGCTGCAGTGACCCAGGTAAGCTAGTACTGGTGGAAAAATAGACAGATAAATCAATGGTACAAAATAGAGAGCCCAGAAATAGACCCAAACAACTTATTGGTTTTTGGCAAAAGAGTAAAGATAAAACAATACAGAAAAGATAGCCTTTTCAACAAATGGTGCTAAAATAACTGTACATTCCTTCACATGCAAAAAAAAAAATGAATCTATACACAGACTTTACCCCTGTCATAAAAATAAACTGAAACTCCTACATAATAACCTAGGAGAAAATCTAGATGACTTTGGATTTGGTAATGACTTTTTAAATACAATACCTAAGGCATATACAAAAAACTAATAATTATAAGCTGAACTTCATTGAAATAAAAAAAAAAAAACAACTTTTGCTCTAAGAAAGACAATTTCAAGAGGATGAGAGGAAAAGCCTAATACTGGGAGAAAATATTTGCAGTAGACATATGTGATAATGGATTGTTATCCAAAATGTATTAAAAACTAATAAAATTCAACAATAAGGAAACAAGCCAATTTAAACATGATGAAAGACCTTAACAGACACCTCACCAAAGAAGATATACAGCCCAAGCTGGTGTGGCTCAGTTGGTTGGAGTGTCATTCTGTAACCAAAAGGTCACCAGTTCAATTCCCAGTCAGGGCACATGCCCAGGTTGCAGGCTCGATGCCTGGTTGGGAGTGAGCAGGAGGCAGCCAATGGGTGTTTCTCTCCCACAATGATGTTTTCTTCTCTCTCTCTTCCCCTCTCTCTTGAATGAGAATAAATTAAACCTTTTTTAAAAAAGATGACACATGGATGGCAAATCAGCATATGAAATGCTGCTGCATATCATATATCATTGGGGAAATGCAAATTAAAACAACAATATTATAGCATTATGCACCTATTAGAATGGCTACAATCCAAACACTGATAACACTCAGTGCTGGTAATGATGTGGAGCAAGAGGAGCTCTCATTCATTGATGCTGGGAATGCAAAATGGTACAGCCACTTCGGAAAATAATTTGGCAGTTTCTAATAAAACTAAGCCTGCTCTTACCATGCAATCTAGCAAACACACTTGTTGGTATTTATTCAAAGATGTTGAAAACTATGCCCACAGAAAACTGGCTCATGGGTGTTTACAGCAGCTTTATTCATAATTGTCAAAACTTGAAAGCAACCAAGATGTCCTTCAGTAGGTTAATGGATAAGTAAAATGTGGTATGTCCAGACAATGGAATATCATCCAGCATTAAAAAGAAATGAGTAATCAAGCAGTGAAAAGACATAGAGTAATCTTAAATAACATGAAATATTAGTAGCCTAATATTACCAAGTGAAAGAAGCCAATTTGAAAGGCTATATGCTATATGATTCCAACAATATGAAAAAGGCAAAACTCTAAAGACGGTAAAGATCAGTGGTTGCCAGGGGTTAGAGGGGAGGGAGGGACGAACGGAGGGTTTATAGGGTGGCGAAGCTTCTCTGTATATTGCTGTAATGGTGGAGAACTGCCATTATACATTTGTCAAAGCCTGTAGAATATACAATACCAAGGATGAACCCTAATGTAAACGATGGATGAGATGATAATAATGTGTCAATGTAGGTTCATCAGTTGAAATTGTAATGTAGTAGGTTCACCAATTGTACCCGATGCACCACTCTAGTGGGAGATGTTGATAGTCGGGGAGGCTATGTGTGTGGGGGTGCAGGGAGTACCTGGGAATTCTCATTACTTTCTGCTCAAATTTGCTGTGAACTTAAAACTGCTCTAAAGATAAATTATATTTTAAAAGGGGATAATAATAATAATGAATTAACTAACTAAAAAAATGGTAAAGTACAGATTCTTAGCCTTGACAGAGTAGCCCTTTATCCTCGAAACCTTGCTTTCTCAGTGTCCGGCCACTAATTTCTGCTCCAGCCAAAGTAGCTTATTCAAATCCCCGCAAATGTTCTTGTCCTTCCCCACTGTCTTCCCGGTTCACCATGTCTACTCCCCTCTCTTAAGCACTGAGCCCTACACCTCCCTAATTCATCCTTTTTAGAGGTGATGTCTCTTGCGTCTAAACGCCCCAGCCTCTGTGCCAGTCGCCTGGCTCTTAGCGTTGGCTACCCTGTAGGATTAGGAAGAGAATACTGTTTTTGTGTACGTACATTATCTCTCTAGTGTGCAAATTCTGTCAGGACACAAACCTTGCCTTATGATTTGTGGTGCCTCCCTCAGTCTTACTTGTATTTAACTCTAATTAAGTCTAATTATCAAAATCTATGTTAAAACATCAGAGCAATAAGCGGCCACAAAAGTTTCCATACTGGGAGATGCATCTCACAGTTCCTCAGTGTCACAGTGCCTCTGGTAGACATGACTTTCAGAGTTAACTTCTGATTCCCAAGGTGCTGGACCCCTGGGAGGTATTATTTCTGCCTCAGGGGTGAAGGCCTCAGGCCCCCAATATTCTCTAGTGGGGGTGACTTTAGTCTGGGAAACCTTACACAGCTTATTACCAGAGGGGCCACTCCTCTCCACACTGATCCTGGGCAAAGTGAAAATGAACCCATTTCTAACACCAATGATCTGAGAGTCTTTTCCTGGGGCAGCAAGTTCTTAGCTCTGGCATCTCTCTCGCCCTCAGAGCTCTAGAGCAGGAATTCTCAATTGAGGGTAATGAGGGAGTATCCATATTTTCTGGTAGTGGTGGGGGAGGGTATTGCTAACGCTCCTCATTGGACAAAGTCCTTGCCCAGCCCCAACCACACCCACACTGACTGAGAACCTCCACTTTGGTAGTTAAACTGTTAGTGCATGGGAACATCTGTCCTGTCAACTAGGTATATTCTACTGGGAAAATCAGATTCTCTTCCAATGTACCTTTTTCTTTTATTAAATATATTTTATGGATTATGCTATTACAGTTGTCCCATTTCTCCCCCATCATTCCCCTCCACCCTGCACACTCCCTCCCACCCACATTTCCCCCCTTTAGTTCATGTCCATGTGTCATAAGTTCTTTAGCCTCTACATTTCCCACACTATTCTGGCCCTCCCCCTGTCTATTTTCTACCCACCGTCTGTTACTTATTCTCTGTATCTTTCCCCCTCTCTCCTCCTCCCACTCCCCTGTTGCTAACTAACCCTCCATGTGATCTCCATTTCTGTGTTTCTGTTCCTGTTCTAGATGTTTGCCTAGTTTGCTTTTGTTTTAGGTGTGGTTGTTAATATCTATGAGTTTGCTGTTTTTTTACTGTCTTATTTTTTATCTTCTTTTTCTTAGATACGTCCCTTTAACATTTCATATAATAAGGGCTTGGTGATGATGAACTCCTTTAACTTGACCTTATCTGAGAAGCACTTTATCTTTCCTTCCATTCTAAATGACAGCTTTGCTGGATAGAGCAATCTTGGATGTAGGTCCTTGACTTTCGTGACTTGGAATACTTCTTTCCAGCCCCTTCTTGACTGGAAGGTCTCTTTTGAGAAATCAGCTGACAGTCTGATGGGAACTCCTTTGTAGGTGATGCTGCCTTTATCCCTTGCTGCTTCTAGAATTCTCTCCTTCATTTTAATCTTGGGTAATGTAATTATGATGTGCCTTGGTGTGTTCCTCCTTGGGTCCACCTTCTTTGGGACTCTCTGAGCTTCCTGGACTTCCTGGAAGGCTATTTCCTTTGCCAGATTGGGGAAGTTCTCTTTTATTATTTGTTCAAATAAGTTTTCCACTTGTTGCTCTTCCTCTTCCCCTTCTGGTACCCCTATAATTTGGATGTTGGGATGTTTAAAGATGTCCTGGAGGTTCCTAAGCCTCTCCTCATTTTTTTGAATTCTTGTTTCTTCCTTGTTTTCTGTTTGGTTGCTTCTTTTGGTTCCTTCTGGTCCACTCCATTGATTTGAGTCCCAGTTTTCCTCCCATCACTATTGGTTCCCTGTGCGTTTTCCTTCATTTCACTTAGTGTAGCCTTCACTTGTTCATCTAATTTGTGATCTGTTCTCCTGTTTGAGCCATTTTTTGTTTGTTTGTTTTTTTGTCTGGTCATGGCTGTTATGTAGTGAGGGGTGGAGCCTTAGGTGTTCCCCAGGGTAGGGCAGCCCAGTTGCTGGGTTGTGACACTATATGTGGGGGCAGGTCTGAGAAGGAACAATGGTGTTTGCTCTGCTCTCTCTTGGATTCCAGTCCCTTCCGCTGCTTCCCTTCTGCCACTTCCCCTTCTCCTGGATTATCTGCACGTGAATGTGGGACCACCGGTCAGTCAGCTGCCTTGCACAATCTCACTGGGTCTGCCCGTTGCCACCCCAGGCCGTACCCAGGGTCCGCTAGCCGCCTCCTATGCACCTGGGATCTGCCAGCTACTGCTACCTGTGCACCCGGGTCCACCAACCTCCACTTTTTCCTGCTGCAACTGTGCCCCTCTTACCGTTCTGGGTGAATGGTTGTTGGACTTCTGTACAGTTCAATTTTCTATCAGTTCTGTTTGTTTTCTTGTTTCTAAATCTTTGTTGTCCTTAATTTTGGTTGTGCGAGGAGGCACAGTGTGTCCACCTACACCTCCATCTTGGTCAGAAGTCCCAATGTACCTTAATTTTATGATTACATCAAGTAAAAGGTACTTTGCCCTTGCCCCAAATTATCTGAGCCATGATCTTAATCTGATCATTTTGTTGTAACAGTTCCCAGCTTCCAGAGTATTCAATTCCACCTTGTTCTGTAGAGAAGTCTGTGTGTCCACAAAGACACACCATGTTTCTTGTGTGTCCTTGTGAGCCTGAATAATTACATGAGATTTTGGTAGCACACCTGCTATGTGTATTTATTATGCTTGCAGGTACATACATGCATAACATACTAATTGAATTATTCTAAAAATGCAAACATTTCTGCAGGGCTACAGAAGCACATATTAAATATCTAAATCTACAATCTGCTGACAAACAGAACCTTTTCTAACAAAAGAGAGCAGTTTAATAACAGTGTTAGAAAGCTGGCAATATGTTTGTTAAAATCTTTAATTAGGGATGGGCTTTTCTAGAGGCCTCTGAAGGCAAAAGGTGTAAATGGAGAAATTGTCCCAGCCTGCATGCTCCATGGCATCTCTGTTCCGAGCACAGATGGGCTGGTGAGGAAACTGTGAATGGACAAATGATAGCAGACTACTCTGTAATTCCAACACTGGCTCATTAGCAGCCTGTCAGAAAGTTTAATATGCACACGGGTGAAAATGCAGAAGTCACCTGGTAGTTACATGATCTTGTACGGGTGTGACTGAAAAGGCTATTGTGAATGGACTGGCATAATGACCATTAATAAAATGATAATGTCTCAGGAAGCACAGGCATTTGATGCTTTGTAGTCTTGTTGGAAAATGATGATTTTCTGTGCCCTTAGACTGTCACAGGAAGCTGAAGTGACAATGGTTTTATGATGGAAATCATTAATAAATAAACAGTCAAGCCAGTATGGTGGGGAACGTGAGGGACATGAAGCCATCCAGGTTTCCAAAGAATGAGTAATGACATCTCTCAGTTTTGAAAAAGACTACGTCAACAATTTAAAATTCCCTTGGTTATAAAGCTGGTTTCCAACTAATTTTATACTTGCTACTTAATGGTTCAATTAATTGCCATTGAAAATATATTTATTTACAAAAAAAGAAAAAGAAAGTGTACAATGGGCTGAATTTGATGGTTGATCAAGGTTTGGTCTCTGAAGGGAAAAATAGAATGAATGTTTTTGGAGTGTCTAGTATTTGCCAAGTGCTTTACATTTGAGATCTTACTCAATTTTCACAACTACCCAATAAGGTATTTCCCTCATTTTACAGATAGAAAGATAACTGAGCCCCAAAGAGACAACATATAGTATGGCTGGTAAGTGGAGAGGATTCTATTGGAACTCACTTCTGTATGGTTCATCTTTTTTCCCACTGCACTGTATTGCCTTTCAAGTTGTCTGTAATGCACACCGACACTAGACTGCTAGGATCCTTATTACTTACTATGAACAGGCACAAGGGCCCCAGAGATTCAGCTGCACTCAACTTGGATGAAGCCATCCAATTCTGATGACACAAACAGACACTGATTTATTTAGAGTATATACTTTAAAATTTCTTTTTGGAGGACATCTGTGCTTCAATATTAGAACATGTCTATACATAACATGAGAAGGTAAACTAATGATCTCTAAAATCTAGTCAAAATAATTCTGAAAGAGTACATACATTATGTGATTCCATTTATATAAAGCTCAAAAACAGGTCAGGCCAATTAAAACTGTTAGGAATCAGGGTGCTGGCTATGCTTGGGGAGAATAGTGACTGCAAGCAGGTATCACAGGATGTCTGGGCTGGAGGTATTCCTCTATTTCTTGATCTGGGCACAGGTTTCAGCAGTGTGTTCACTTTGTGAAAATGTGTCAAGCTCGTAAAGTATGATAAAGTATGCATATCCTACTTTAATGACATTTATCCCCACAAAGTAGAAGAGAGCATTTTTTTTTCTTTACCTGATTCAAATTGGGTGTCTACTAGTTCAATTTCCACATTTTGTGACCTTGGGAAAAATTGTTCTTTATGTGAAGCTTGTAGTTGGAAATCTCCTTCTAGAGCTTGGAAATTGTGAGTAGGGGAATATGTGCTTGCCTTTGTTCGCATGAGTGTGTGTACCTTTAAGCATACTCCTATGCTGGAAATAGACAAGGATATAAGCATGCTCATATCCTAGTCAAACGTGAATTTCACAGAAGGGGAGCTGGGGGCAGAGCTATCTTGTTTGGAGACTCCTGGTTGGCAGCAGTTCCCTGTGTAAATAGCAGTAACAGACACCTTCCCCTTGCAGGAGGAACCAAATTCTCCAGCCAAGCTGTTGAGCCCATTCTTTCCTTGTGTCTTCATCCCATTCCTCTTCAACTCTTCTCATTGCCAGGCTCCAGTGGAAGAGCTGAGGGGTTGCTTGAGGAGGATTTACGTATCCCGTAGATACCCAAAGGACTGATTCTGAGAGCTCTTACGCGCCCTGTTCACCACCTCACACATGCTTCCTAACTTAGAGCATATACTACCTCCATCACTCAATCTTTTCTTTTAATCAGCAACATAACTACAAATGAAGAAGACTGTTGAAATGCTGCATGGCATAGCCTTTGCCAAAACAGCAACCTCATCTCTGGAACCTTATCCTGAAGATATTACCAGACAAGTTTGTGAAGATGTGTATTACAGTGTGGTTCAAGGACTACCAATGTCAGTATCGCCTGTAGGGCTTGGGGCAATGCAGCTGGCTGGGTCTTATGCCTTTCTTATTGGAGTAGAATCTCTAAATGCGGGGCTCATGCATCCATATATTTAAAATAATGCATAGGATTCTTGGTCACATTATAGTTTGAGGATCATTCGTATACATGGGGTATTGGTGCAATATTATTTAAAAGAGGAACAAAGGAGGGGAGCCGAAATGTTTACCTGAAGAGAATCAGTTAAAATAATGATGACACAATAATGTCCTGCAGCTTTGGATCTGTGGTGTAGGTCCATATTTACTGACATAAAAAATATTCACACCATATTGCTGAGTGACAGAGCAGATTACACCACATTGTGTATTATCTGTTGACATTTTTGTTTCTAAATATGTGTGTGGGTGACACCAGAATATCAACAGTGCTTATCTCCGGATGATATCATTATTTTTTATTGTTTTCCTCTATATTTCCTGAGTCTTTTGCAATGAATATGCATTAATTTTATATTTTAATGACTGAATAAAGCTTTAAAAAAGTGTTTGATATTTGATTCCCTAGACAGTTACTTCAAGTGGACCATCTCAGTGAAATTCGTGGCTGGTTAATTCAGAAGATAGCAGGGACTGTTGATCCTTTTAATATGTGGATTATCTAGAAGCCATCTTTCCATTGGTCCATAGATCAGCCAGTACTGCCACTGGGGTAGAACACAACAGTAGCTTTGTGGCTGATGTTCTACATCTAAGTTGTTACTCATTAGAACTAATGCTTTTTGTGAGGTTAAGAACAGTGAGGAGGGCTGAGAAATGCACTCACTGATTTTGGGAAGTGAATCTGGTGCTTAAAGAAAGGCTGTTTGATTCTTCCACGGAGAAAAAGATTTGCAGCAATAGAGAAGAGTACTAAAGAAAAGGATGGGTCATCGAATTGTAACTGTATTATGTTTTTTTTTATGATTTCTTTCAACCTCTTGACCCTAAAATTCTTTTTTTCCTACCTCCTTCTTCAGCTTATTTACTTGTAATAAAAGCGAAGTGAAATGAGATCCACCGAAAATTCTGGTATTTTGCCCTTCAGACTACAATCTTGAGAGTGCATGCTTCTTAATCCAATTCTGTTTTAAATGTTGTCAGGATGTACCGTAATTGGTTGTGATAAATGACATTGGAACCACATTGCTATTCATTCTGGAAATGATATGAGCTCAGCATGCTGCTGATCAAATGCATTTCTGCATTAGAACTATTACAGTCAGAATGCCTCAGTGGGATTCTGTTCTCCTAATAGTTTTCCGGGGTTTTCCAATACTGAGAGGGTTCTGTCAGTCAAGACTGAAAATCAGCTTAGCACCCTGACTCTGGTTCATAAAATGCAATTGCCAGCATCTCAGCTCAGAGGGCACAGTTCCCTGGTTTCAACATTATCAAGCCCCACTAAAAACTCATTATAATTGATGCTCACTGATAATACACTTTTTCTTTTTTTTTTTAATGCAAAGAATACCTCTAGACAGAATCTTTACCTTACAAAAAGCCTGCTAAAAGAGAAACCCATATCAAAAACAGATAGCAAAGAGGAAGTAGGGCAGGCTAAATGTATTTTTACAAGTACCCTGAAGACAGACTTGATGAAGATTTTGACTTTCTTCAGGGACTTGGAATCAGAATAGTGCACAAGAATCAATACCAAAATAGGGCTATGGTTGTGAGGGGGCTCTGATAACACTGTCACTGATCATGGGAAGATGAGAATTCCAAATGAAAATATTTTATTTTACTAAGGAAAATAAGATGTCACAATACAGGAAGCCTATGTGTGACAACTGATATGCCAGTTAGAAGAGAAAAAAGCCTCTTGAATCACTAAGTCACTGCCTGGCTGTATAGTCCCAATATCACTGTCTCTCAGTTCTTCTAAGACCAAGACTTCTAGGTCAATTGATTCCAGTTCTTTTTAAAAAGAAATATTTCTCTTCTGATGTCTTGGACAGAAGCTCTCTCACTAAAACAATCCACATTAAAAGGACAGTAGGGAAGTCAAAGTGCTGGAAGGAGGTCTGATGACTTTCAAACCAGTTCTACTTTCTAGAAAGTTTCTGCTGGCTGCCTCTGAGGAAGTAGTAAATGGAATAAACAAAGCCTGGGTGAGAGGTGAATATTCCCATCCAGTAAATTCTCAGCATGGTGAAATATCATTAACATGTACAACAAAGTAGAAAACTAAGAAAGGAACATTATTAATTATACTTCAATGTTATTTATTTGAGAATCTCCATTCAGAGGCAACTGGGGTGATATCACAGGAAGGAAGAAAAAAACAGATTTTCATGGGTGGCAGAGCTCTTGTTAAGAAAGTTTTAATGAGGCACTTAGAGCATGGTCTTTTTAGAATGACCAAAATGTCTCTGGAGGCTGTAGGGTCACATGATATTTATATGAGGGAACTCTAGACTCCATTCTATTTGCTTCAGAGTCCTTTCCAAACTTTAATTGCTTGAATTTCCCTGGTCAAGTAAAAAAAAAATAGCATATGCAAATTTTGATTTGATTGTTTTATTATATCGGCCTGTATTTCTTCCAGATGTGTTTCTCTTCGGTTATATATTCTACACACATTGCCTCACATGCGGGTGAGGAGTGGAGCCTCCTGCACTCTCTTTAGGATAAATTGGGACTGGCGTACACTGTGGACCTGTTATGTTCTGCACCTTGTACTGGGCTCTTTACAAACCTTATCTCCACCTGATCCTTACGCAACCCTGTGAAATTGGTAATGTTCATCTTATTTCCAATTTACAGGGAAATTGAGTAAGACATAAATTGAATCACTCGCTTAAGATCATCCAGCTGGTAAGTGCATTCTAACCCGGCCTGTCTATATACAAAGTTCTGCTCCTTTATTGCTATGCTGTATACCTTCTGAGATGAGGAAGTTTCACACTTGAGTCCCCATCCCCCAACATGAGTTCTAGTGTCCCATCATTGGTAGGAAAGGGTGCTTTATCCTTGTCCTTGGAACAAGCCCTGGGTTACTCTCCAATCCAGACCTGCTTTGTGAAATCGTGCCACGAAGAGGAGACAGCCAGCTGATGGAAGAGCTCTAGGTCACAGAGATCTGACATTCAGTCTTGTCTCTCATACATACTAGCTGTGTGACCAGGGCCAGATAACTTACCCTCTCTGAACTTCCACTACTCAGCACTGTATTTAGCATAGAAAGAGCTAAAGAAATTATTAGGGGTATATGAGCCCTGGATTCGTACTCAGTTTCTGTGTTTCTAAGATGGTGACAGCTATAGGAGGTAGGAGGCAAAAATACAATGAGTGTGTTTAGGAAAAAATGTAGCAGAGTTGATAAAAAGTGGGCAATATTTGATGCCACACACCTTTCCCAAGCAGATATTACCAATTGATCATGGCACCATTTGGCGACGAGCTGGATTCCATAGGAGGATTCCGCTGGAGGGCTCCACGCAGCTCACTGGAGAGGACGCTCCAGGTGAAACAGGAAGCGCACATGAAGAGGAGTAAAGTGAGAAGGTGAAGGATCTAAAGAAGCAAAATAGTGAAACTGAAGCCTGAGCATTGCTGCTTCTCATTTTTTAACATGTGTTTTTATAATTCTTTTTACGTTAGTGAAAAGTAGGTGTCGTGATAGACGTGACACACACCCGCAGCTGGAAACTAACACTGTCGCTTACTTTCCAGAGATGACTGTCTGTAAGCCTGATGAGAGCCCAGTCCTGTAAGATGAGTAGCCCCAAAATAGTTGAGGAAACTGAGGCTCAGAAAAGCTGAGCAACTTCTCCAGTATGACATAGCTATTGAATAGGATTTAGAGCCTAGGACCACCTAACCCCAAATGCTGTTTTCTTTCCACAACTCCAGTCTGGACCTATGTAACACTGAGTTCCAGGCCTGCTACAAATAACTCAGGCCCAGCTCTGCTCGCCTGCCTTCCCAGGCTTCTCAGCAGCTGGGCCACTGGTCTCTCTATCCGCCCTGGCGCACAGAGCCACGGGGGGCCTGAGGCAGGGTTCCTGGCAGAAAATTTGATACTGGAAAAAGGTCACTAGAACGAAATCTGCTTAAAATGGGTTTCCCAACTTCAATAGTAGTTTTAAAAAGGGGGGTGGGGTGGGACTGGCACTTTATCTTGAAATTGACTTAACTTAAACTTATGAAAATAGGTGTGTTTTTAAGTCTTAAAGAATTAAGTCTGTGGACTTACCCCAAAGCTTAGTAACACAAAACAATCCAGTATTATGCTCCCTGATTTTGTGGGCCAGGAATTTAGACAGGATACAACACATGATTCAGTGGCTCCCCACTGCCACTTTCATTGATTTTAGGAAATCCTCTCTCACCTACTTACTTTGTAACTGCAGGAACTCAGATAATAAATATTACAATAAGGAAATTTCCCCCTACTTCACTCTCTTCAGCCCTACCTCTTTCTTCCCTGAAAGAAATGCCTCATCACTCTGCACTGCACTTCTGTGTCATTCCCTAAAATGCGCTTCTGCCCCTGTTTCCCATGACCCTCTGTGCCTCAGGGTAACTGAGCTTCCATGACAGAACTCATTCTTAGTTCCTGTTTCTAGCATCTGGCTAGATTCCCAGGGCCCTGGGGCCTGGAACTGGTCACAGCCCCAACCAATAGGTTTGTCCTCTCCCCTTGGACTCTGGGAGGAAGTGAAGACAGAATCACATTTTGAAAAAAAAAAAGTATTAAGCTCAGTTTTAGACATACTTTACATTTGGGGAGCTCATAGCAACATCTAGTAGACATTTCCACTTTTCCCTGGAAGTCAACAGATGAGTTAGAATAAAGATGCACACAGGTAGTATCCACTTCGCTGGATTAGATTTCAGAAAGAGTTTAGCATGAGAAGAAAAGAAGTGGGAAAACAGAAACAACATTGACTGGCCAGTAGTGGGACCTGAGCCAGCCACGGAACCTGAGAAAGAATGGTCAGAGGGGTAGCAGGACAGCCAGGAGAGCGCGGCCCACAGATGTTAAGAGAAGAGGGTTATAAGCAGGAGAGAGGGACCATATAGGTCATACTGTGCAGTGAGGTTACGTAAGATCGAAGCTGAAAGTAGTTCCTAGTATCTCACATTTGAGGCATTGTTGTCTTTAGAGCAGGTTCATCCAAGTGGAGAAGGTGGTAATAAGGTGAGGTTACCTCAGTTAAGGAGTGGCTGGTCGGTGAGAAAGTAGGCAAAGCAAGAGACAGCTACCCTCTCTAGCACTTGGGACGTGAATGAAAACAGCCACCTGGGCAGATGCTTAAGGATGAAGAGTGATAGGAGATTGAATGTGAAACTGACCCTAGCTATTCATCCCTCTGTTTGAGATGGGACTTTGCAGCTCCTCCCATCATGAAGTAGAATCTATTTCCTCGTTCCTGGGCTGACCTTGTGACTTGCTTTTGCCAGAGAGAGAGAGAGAGAGAGAATTGGATGTGATATTGTGCCAATTCAAGAGGGCTTGGGTACCTGTGCTCTCTCTCTCTCACGATCCTGCACAGACACCACAAGAATAAGCCTGAGCTAACTTGCTGGATAACTGATCAGTGGCCCAGGCACCCACTTCACCGTAGCTAATAACCTGCTAACTGTGTGAGTGAGATCATCCTTGATCAGCCCGACCCACCAGCTGACTGCATACTCATGAGGATGTGCAGGCAGGATTTCAGCCCTGGCTAAAGGGGCTGAAATCAACTCATCAACTTGTGAAATCATTCATCAACTTGTGAATAATAAAAATGCTTATTGTTTTAAGCCACTATTTTGGGGTGTTTTGTTACACATCAATAGTTAAGTGATTCAACAGATTACTGGAAGGTTTTCATTATCTTGCTTTGGCATGGAGGAGATTTAAGCATATCTGTACGTTGTAGGGGGAAAATAGATTTAAGTGACGGGAAATAAGTGATGGGATATGACTGAAAGCTCAGGTGGAAGATTAGTCTGGCCAAAGGCAAAGGGCCTCCTTTGTTTTCAAGAAAAGAAGGAGTGAGGAATGGAGCAGGGCAGCTGACGTTTGGTGCATCGCTGGGGCTTCAGCCCTAACCTGTGAGCTAGGTGGTGGCTTCTCCAGCTGCATCTCCGGCCTTGCTCACATTTAACACCCAATCAAAAATTAACGCCCGAGCTCAAGCATTTCCACATCTGTCAAAGCTAAAACAGGCGTCAGACAGATTTCCTTTTGTTTTCACTAGTGCATGTCAAACGCCGCAGTGACAGCAAAGAAATAATCTTCAGTTTGTGTATAATGAGGTCTGAAATTTCCGTCTCCACACATTGATCATGAATCTTATTTCACTAGATAAACTGACAGCAGAGTCTCAGGTACTTGAACAAAATTTTGAAAAAAAAAAAAAATCAACACAACCACCCATATCTATGGGGTTTTTTTGTTTGCAGCTGTCACTTTTTGGTTCAGTTATTTTGTCTATATGTGCTCATTTCCAGTTTTGTCTGGATTCTTTAACAGCCAAACCATTCCTTAATCCCAGACATATACTTTCTATCCTGAAAAATGAGTTAGTAGAAACACAACAGATTTGGGAGGCAGAAAAACTGAGTTCTAGTCAATTCTGTTGTTAACCAGCAAACTTACCTAGGCTGAGTCACTTAGCCTGTCTCCTCATCTGAAAAATATATTCCTTCAACACATGTATTTATTGAGTACTTACCATGTACCAGGCACTGTTGTAAGTGCTTAAGATGTATCAGTGAGAAAGCAAAGACCCCTACCTTCAGGGGGCGTACATTCTGGAGAGGTCAGACAATGGGAACAAATGCAATAAGCAGGATGAGGACATCATATGTTAGATGGTGAAAGTATTATGTAAAATGAAAATAAAGTCGGGGTCGGGGCCAGTTGCTGGTTAAAAGAAACTGCTAAATAGGTGACTAGAAGGAGGTGAAGGGGTTACCATGAGGGGATCTGGAGGAAGCATGTTCCAGGCAAAGTCCCTAAGGGTATTTCCTCAGTCTTTCTTTTCCTCCATGTTACATTTCTGCTTGTTTGACCTCAGAGAAGGTTTGTAATGCACACAACCTTCAGGCCAGTCTTTGTACTATTCCATACATTTCTGTGAGCAGCCAATGACTGACCAGCTCTTCCCTCTGAGCTAGCCCTGTGGCCATTAGGTACAAGAGCCTGTTGCCTTGCATTTACTTTTAGAGACCTCAGTGTGGTAGTTTCCTGACATGCAACAGGCTAGATCGTATTGTGCCAAACGTCACCTGGGTATGCCCTTCCTGCTCTGAACAAGGCAGTTGAAGCCGGAAAATATATATTAAAAAGACATGGCCCTTGGTAAAGTGACTAGCACTTCTGAATACCTCTTACACGTGAAGCCAGGTGCTTCACATTCTTTATCTGTCCTACTCCCCACAACACTCCCACCTCTCTCTGAGGCCAGCAGTTTCCCACTTTACAGACAAGTAAGTGGAGCTTCAGTTAAGTTAGGGAACTTAGCTATGGTCACGTAGCTAGTAAATTTCATAGCCAGAATTTAATTCCCATGGGCATGTTCTTTCAGCTGTACTACATGGCTTCTTTTCTTTCCAAATACCATTTAATCTCATCTAGAAGTCAAATTCCAATTCAGCACATTATAACTGTGTGATCATGGGCAAGATAATTAACTTTTCTGAGCCTTCATTTCCTCATTTGTAAAATATGTATAAGTAGCCATCTCATGAAGTTGTTGAGAGGATTCAGTGAAATAATTCATATGAAGTGCTTAACATAGTATCTCTTACATAACTGCTAATGTATGTTAACAATTATTCTCATATATTGTTGATGGACTTTTTAAAGGCACATATGACATTATGTACCTTAATGTCCAGAGACATTAAGATGTCTCTGGAAGGCTCAGGAACTGGGGAGATGGAACAAAAATTCTCATTTTTCACTCTGTATCCATTTAAATGTTGGGCCACATGAAATTTATTCAAGCAAAAAATTAGATAATTTTTAAGAAATGCTTTTATTTTTATCATTGTGAGCAATTTGTAATGAAGAAGCCATTTGTGTGCTAGATGAATTTGGAGGAGGTTTTTTGGAGGAGATGAATTGAGCAGGGCCTTGGAGCAGGTGTAGAGTTTTGGTGACAATAAAGAACTGGGAAGCATTTTAAGCGTAAGAGCCTTACAACTTTGAGCATAAATGCAGGAAAGAATAGCCAGTGAATGCAGTCTGTTCAATGATAATTGTTTGATGTTGTGGCAACAACTAATCCAGGTGATAGAGAGTGCTTTTTAAACACCCACAGTGGAAAAGAGACGGCATCAAGTGAAAAATTGCCAAAACATTCCACCTCAAACACAAAAATTGAGAAAGATTGCTGGCCGAGGCCAATTCCCGAGTCCTGCTGCCAGAATTATTCTGGTTCATCAATCCAAACTGAGCTGGAGGAACCTTTAATATCCCTCTCGCTCTGCTTGCAGGTCAGCTGTCTCCAATCCTGGGGTCATCACTCAGCAAGAGGAGTAATCCCAGGGCCAGCGGGATCTGCTTCGTCACTTGGATTTAGGAGGGAGAAACCCATCAGGCCACTAAACAGGAACAATGACCCACCATTAAACACACCGAGAGAAGAGCGTGATGAGGAATTTGTACAAGGAAAATCCAGGAGCTCTTGCTGGCAGTATCTGCAGAGACCTGACCACGGTGAGCTCTGCCCATTGAACTGTAAAAAACCTCCTCTTCCCCGGAGATGTGTGGAGATGGGAGACGATGGTCCTAACAGAGTGAAAGATCTGGACTGTGGGGGTCAGACAGAGCTGGGTCTGAATTATTATTCTGCCATTTCTCTCTAGTATGCTTTGGCAACATTTAAAAATCTCAGCATCTCTGTTTCCTTATCTGCAAAGTGGAGCTAAGACCCTCACCGAGGCTTTTAAGAGGATGAAATACAGTGGTGTGTGAAAAGCACAAGCTGGGTACTTCTTGTTATGGAAAAAGAGCAAGATGTGTAGTCAAAAAAGGGAACCAACACAACGAAAGCTATTTTCAAACAGCTAGACACTCAGACTCGGAAAGTGTTCTTATTTCTCTAGCTCAGATACCGGGAGAAATGAGAGAGAAAGACAGAAAGTCAGATTCTGGCTCTTAGATAAGAAAATTCACTCTAAATAATTTTCAGACAGTGTTGCTCTCCTTCCTCAAGCACTAAGGCCACAAGGCGTTATGCCAAAGAAGTCAGCAGCCTGGCAGATATTCTAAACTGATTTTGAGACCAAACGACAGACCATTTGCGCCATATGCCACTGACACGTTAATCTAGGCAAGGATGCTAGGCACCTGGGGACATCCATGCTGAAATGCCATTTAGGCAGGGCACACCAACTCCACTGGCAGAAGTTCATCAACACAAACAGTGAAGGCGGCCAAGAAGATAGAAGCAGATAGGAGGAGTGAAGAGGAGGTGCAGTGTCTAAGCTTTGAAAGATTTCCTGAGTTGCAGGCACTTTATTATGCTCCTAGGAGAGCTCCAGATTCAATAAAACATCAAAACTGGGTATTAACAGACTGGGCAAATAAGATTCTGTGACTTTTGCACCCTTTACAGTATGTGGCCACCAACCCCGTGATTCTTCTGTCCATTGGTGAATACTGGGCGATGTTCCAGTCCACCAGAATAATGACCCCCTTTATTCCTACAATTTAACTGTGAACAGCAAGTGGCTGCTGAGCAACTCTAGTAAATGCTCCAGTGTCAGACTTTCCAGGATCCAATTTGGTGGGAGCACTCTGGGCCTTTGGTCTCCCTCTCCCCTTTGCCTAGCCCTGTTTCTTGGTTGCTCTGAGAAGTAATGAGCTTCTCAGCCCCAGCATGAGGACAGGCTCACAGCAAGCCCATGAAAAAAGGCTGAGATCACGTGGGGCAACTACTCTAATTCGTGGGCAGATCACACATCTCTGTTTTTCCTTCTTCTGTGATGCAACTATACTATTGACTTGTTAAAGTAGGAATAAGGCAGTACAATGGCTTTTGGGGGGAAAAAAGTCACACACAGGACAACTGCAAGGGATACATCATAAAAGGAGCTCAGGGTGAAAAGACCACCCACCCACTCTTGTCATCAAATTAAATGATTTTTCCAGGACCAAAAGGAATATTCTAAACCTAGGGGATCACAATAAACAAATAGAATTACACCTTAATTATGTTCTTCGAGGCGAATGAAACCTAAAAAAATCAACTCTTCCTACTAATGTTAATTATTTTTCATAACAAGAAGAATCTGAAAGATCATAAAAATAAGGTTTGGCCCCTAAAGAATGTGGGCATTCTTGAAGTTCTCATGGGGAGTAGTTCAGAGTTGTCCTCATTGAATGTGGGCTCTGGAATCACCCTTGATTCAAATCCAGAGCTCTGTCCCTGACTCACTAATGACTTTTGGCATTTTACTCAACCCCTCCTCCACCCCAAGTCTCTGTTTCTGTATCTGTAAACCTGCACACAATACGCCCATCTTCCAAGGTTGTTATCAGAATTAGAAGAAAAGATATGTAAGTAGTGAGGAGCCCCCCTTCTGGCACATGGTCAGGGTGGTCTATATTAAAATGATAGGCCTGATTTTGAGAACTATGTATGATTTGTGTTTTTCAATGCAGAGACAGTATTCCTATGAATTCTTAGCAAAGTCTAAATAGATGTTTTAATCACAAAATCATAGGCATTTTCTAAGCCTTTACTACTAGACCCATTGGGCTGCGTTATACATTATAAAAGGTTTGCAAGAAGCAGAAAAGTTGTTTTTTGCTCAGGAATAGCTTAGTTAGCCCTGAAGAATAGTAATATCTTAATCCAAGACCCAGTGTTTGGCAACCCCATGCCTTTGTCTATGCACCCAGAAAACCCATCTTAAATGAGATCCAGGTACTCTATTGCAGGGTCTCTTAACCAGTCTCCCTATACACATTTTTTACACCCCCCACCCCGGAGCCAATTCACAGAGCCCCAGAAGCTCTGTATAATGTAAGATGTATCATGTCATCTTCTCAAAATCTGCTGACAGCTCCCTATCTCACACAGAATGAAATCCACAGTCCTCACTCCAAAGCTTTGTGGTCTGAGCTCCAGTTACCTTCCTGACTGCATCTCTTACAGTGCTCTCCTTTGCTTACTCGCCTCTAGCTGTGCTAGCCTACTCGAACACACCAAGCATGCTCCTGCTTTGAACCTCTGGATTTGCTACTTTCTTTCTCTGGAGTGTTCTTCCCCATGTACTCGTATGGCCTGCTCTTTTACTTCATTTAGTTTTCTGCTCAAATGTCACATAATCACAGAAAGCTTCCCCAATCACTCTTTTTAAATAGTCACCTCACCCTGCTATTCTTTATCCCCTCACTCTGCTTTATTTTCCTTCATAGAGCCTTCACGTCTTAATAAAGGATGGTTAATGCAATGAGCTCCAGTTCCCACCCCTACAACCTGTCCTAAGGCCATAATTGATATGTATCATCTTCCTCTTCTGTCACACATTCAAGACTTTCCTCACTCTTTGCCAACACCTCAGCTGATCTAGGTTGCTTTCTGGGAGTAGTGATTCAGACATGGATTTCCAAGGGGTCTGAGCTGCTTTCGCCTCTTTGGACTGAGGTTGCTGCCGTACCCATTTACAGTTATAAGCACGCATGGAGTTATCACCAAAAGATGCCGCATTGACTCCCTGGATCCTAGACATACTCCTTTCTGCCCTACTACCTCCATAATGTGGTAGCAACCCTAGTTCCTCATAATAATCAGGGTAAATTGGCCTTAATAAAAATTTCACAGGTTGGTTGCTGAGAATAGCCAACCCTATTTCTACCAATTGACTCCTGGACCCACATGTTTCAGGTATAAGAGGGTCAGCACTGTTGGTTCTGTGAGCATACTACATGCTGGAGGATGCAGTCCAATCCTAGTGGGTGTTACGCCCAAGCGAGCACCTTCACCGAGGCTTTGAAAGGCATTCCATTACTCTACTAGGCTAGCTACCTCCAGGTGGTGAAGTACATCGTAAGACCAACGAATCCCATGGTCATATGTGCATTGTCACACCCTTCCTTGCCGTCACAGTGGGTCCTGTAACCTGGGCGATGTGTGGGATCCAATAGCAGTAAAGCAATCTGTACGCACTCAGGTAGTGGTGTTGGCAACAGCAATGAGATCAAGGAAGGCAAAACCATGCTCAAAGTAGGTGTGAATTCCAACAATGGAGTTAGGTCTGATGTAATAAACTTGTCACCGGTTGACTGGCCAGTGTCCTTAAGGATGGTGACTTATCCGTGCTAGCCTGCCCTGCTGGCAGAGTGGATAGTCAGCCATGGCAGGAGCTATATTGGTCTCAGTGAAAGCAGTTGAGGCATGATTCTTCCCCAGCTATTCATAGCCAGTTGCTGCAGCAAAAGTTGGATTAAAAGGTGGGCTGAGAGGATATGAGGCAAAGCCTAAAAGGTGTTAAACTATATATTTCAGATAATTAGATAATAGGATATTTTAAAAAACGTATGCTAATTGTACAGTGCTACCAAGAAAGGCAGAAGTTGTTAGCGGAGGAAGAGAGCAATGTGGGCTCCAACCGGCAGGAAATAACCTAAAGTCTTGAGGCATGGGGGGTGGGGAGATGAGCATTCAGGGTAAAGGGTCCCTGCAAAGAAGCTGAACTGAGAATTCCCTGAAGAGGAGTGGAAGTCAAGAACAGGAAAGAGATACTTCGACTGCTGAAAGTAAAGGGATTATCTTGGTTTAGATAGATTTTCTGTCCTGCTGCCTGCTACAAGAGAGACTGCCTTCTTTGCTGTGATGCAGTAAAGCACACGGCTAAATAAACATGCTTTGGGGTGAGACAGATCAGCTTTGAGTCCTAGCTCTATTACTTAGGCAAGTTCCTTAACGCCCCCAATCTTCAGTTTCCTCATCCATCCAATGGAGATAATAACAGTACCTATTTCATAGACTTCATGGACTTATTAGGAGAGTTGAATTAATTTATGTAATACACTTTAAACAGTGACTCACTCATAATAAGCCCTAATAAATATAAGCTGTCATGATCATCATCATTGTTATTAGAAATAAGGTGTAAATAGTTGCTTTAACAGCCAAAGGAAACTTAACTAGAACAAAATAATAAGACCAGAAAGCATTAGGCAGTTAGGAAAAAACAGGTAAAGCACATTTCATGCAACAAAGTTCATAAAAAGTATTTGATCATGTCTTCTGCAACAGTGCTCTGAGAGGCCAAGGCGTATCAGAAATGTACTCATCAGAAATTCCTTTTAGCCTTAGAGCAAAGAAAACAAATGAAACAATAACGGCCATGTTGACATTATTAAAATAAGCAGTGGCAAAAAGTCTCATCTCCTTTTGGAATCTATAGCGCATATGGGTAGATTGGGTCTTTTCTCATTTCTCCAGTGTATAGGTGGATTAGCCAGGCAAATGCAATCTGCCTCCACATCAGAGAAAGGATATTTCCATGCAGAAAGGGCTACAGCTGTCAGTGGTGACCCCCCCGCAATGCATCCTGGGAGTAAAATGGCTTGTTGTAGCCAAGTTTTTTGGGGAAAAAAGACTTCTCTTCCTACCTGAGCTGTCTACTGGGCTTCCTTTATACTATTCATGCTTTGTATGAACAAAAAAAAATGTATAGATTTCAGGTACTGATAGATAGTGTTGAGAGAATATTAAAGCAGTCAGATGTTGGTTTGACAAGTTATCCAAAATATCACAAACAGTTTGCTTTTTTGGTCTTCTGCCTCCGAGATGCACTCTCTCCAGTGCTAAAGTTCTCTGTGAGTCTGTCTTGGCAATTAGTGTGAAGACATAAATGACCTTTGGCAATCATTAGCTCTGTAATCAGCATCTGCCTTCCCTTTATTTTCTGACAGATCAAGACCCACTTCATTTTTGTGTTATAAAAATCCTCCATTATTTTCTAAGTTCACAAAGATCCTTCTTTAATTTTTTTCTTTTATTATGAAAGTGATACTTGCTTAGTAGGAAAAAAAATCAGATAGTTTAGAATAGTACAAAGTGATAAGTAAAAGTTTCCCTCCCCGTTCTACCAAGAACCACCCTCCCCACTCCCTGCTAGTTCACCATTGACAACAACAAACTGTTTACGCTTTTAGACATTTCCCCCTTTCCCAAGAGGATTGGGCCCCACCACACGCACAGGTATATGCTCTTGTATAACTCCCTTTTTTAACTGAACGAAATTGAGAATATCTTTTTACATGTCCTCAAAGATTTATGTCATTCTTTTTAATGAGTGCAGAGTATTTACTCTGTGATTTTACCAAAAATGATCTAACCAACCCCCTATTATTGGGTACTTCAGATGTTTCCAGTTTTTTGTATTACAAATTATGCTAGTATGAACATGCTTACATATATACCTACAATTGTGTACTGGTGAATGTGTGTCTCTAGGATAAATTCCCAGAAGACAATTTTGCTGAATCTCATGGTGTACACATTTTGACAGGCATTGCTAAATTTCTCTTTAAAAAGTTGAACCAATTTACAGTCTCATTAGCAGTATATGAGAGAGCCTGTTGCCTCATTTGCTCCCAAGGACCCTGAGAGCCACCTGAGGTAAGTAGCCTTGTCTTTCAAATTAGGCAGACCTACTTCTGAACCTGGCTCTGCCATTCATGAGTTCTGTTTCCTGTTTTAAGTTTCCAAACCCCTTGAGGCCTCAGTTTTTTCACCTATAACATGGAAAAAACAATGTATTCTGGACAGGTTTGCTGTGATAATTCAGCAAAATAAGGCAAGTGAAGGACGTAGGTCAGTGCCTGCCAGGCAGTAGGCACTCAGCACAAGCCCTTTCTCTGAACTGTGGCTCCGTAACGTGCCATTCCTATTGCTCCGTCCCCTCTTCCTGGAAGGCCCCCCCTTTTAAAAAAAATTCTCAAAGTGAAAATTCTCATAGTGGAGCAACCGGAAACACATATGCTGGAGTTTGAGAATCACTTTCCTCCTCTTATTTCATCTGTGCTTTCCATGAACATCATCAGGTGGTGATGCTTCTCTGCAGCGCCATTTCCAGGAATGCGGGTATCCTTACTTTCTTGGTTCCCAAACTGGTAAGTTAACTATCAGATTGCTTTTGAATAATTTGTTTTTGTGCAAATTCACCAACCCTCAGGATTATAGAGAATTGAGTAATGAAGTGACTCTTGTGAAGTTTCTCCTTCAGAAAGATTTCTGAAGAATAATTCATAAAGGATTATGTATAATCCTCACTGTCCCCACCGTTTGCCCCCAAATACCTCTGGTCTTATAAAAATATTGAGAAATAAGTGGTAGCTTCTTCTCATTCTCTACATACATAAATTCAAGGAGTAGAAATTCAACTATTGGGGAGCAATGAGAACTGAATTCAAATTCAATTATTGAATTGTATTCAATAATTGAATTCAATTTTCAATTAATATAGCTCATAACTACATTGTAGTATGTGTGTACATTCCCTGTATAAATTCACAGTTTCTTCTGGTTTGTAACCATTGAAGACAGAAAACTCTAGCTTAGCTGATTTACTACCCAGCAGTTCAGCCCCACTTTGACCATTTAATTTTATTATTAAGGCCTGGAAGAACTAAGGAGACGACCACCCTAACCAGGTCCTTTAACTTTATAGAAAAGGATTGTGCCCAGTGAGGAGGCAAAGAAAGTAGACTCATTCAAAGATTCTTTCCCCTTCAGGTGATGTTTATTCTTTAGGGATCTTCACCAGTTTCTGTAAAGAAATTTAACTCTTAAAGCTCAGATGGCCTCATGTTGTAGGGAATGAGACATGATGTTCTCTGCGGCAAGGCCACCTTAAACCTGCCCAGTGAAAAAGCTCTGTGCAAGGTTTGGCCGCAAGAAGATTTTAGTTTTAGCAACAAAAGTCAATATCAGATCATTTGAATTTATTTTCCACTTCATTTTGCCCATCTGCTCCAGGAAATCTGATTTAAATACATTTTATCAGGAGCCTTCCACAGGCACCAAGTTACCTAGCAACTCAAGGTTTCTGTTAGTGAGTTGTTTCTGACATAAAGAGTATTCACAACTTGAGGAGGATGTTTTTTTAGCCTTAGAAGTTTACGAAGTAAGAATTAAATATTGAAACTGCCATTCTCATGCTGCATGAATGTAGGATCTATTTAAATTACATAGAGTCTTGGGGGAAGTATTTCTAAAGAGAAATTTTTAATTAACCTACATGACCATAAACTTGAATGAAATAGTTCTATTTAATTTGCAGTAACCAATCCAAGTACAGCATTGCTCAGCTTTAATTTAGGATCTTTAACAAAATCCAAATTGGTGCTTTGCATTTTATGCTTGCTTTGGTATGTTAAAAAGATTTAGTTTTTCTGGACCTTATCAAATATATTCCTGAGTTCCACTAGGAGAATATGGGCTCAGACCTCTAGGTCAAGATGGTGGGTTGTGTACATACAGAAACATTACTATTCTCCCAAGTACATAAGAATTATAGGTAAAATATTAAATATATACTTAGAATAAAAAATATAATCTAAACAAAAAAGGAAAATCTTTGTGAGTTAGAACAGAAGGGAAAACCCAGTGGTGTCAAGGACTAAAGCTACACAGCCCACAGGAAGGCAAGAAAGTGTAGGGCCCCCAGGGCTACAGTCTTAATACCAGTTGGGAACTGGGACCCCAATACCCCCTGCATGTGGTAGGAAGATGGGACAGGGCTCCCCAACATGAAACATGAGGCCAAACCCTGTTTGTCTGCTTGTGAACAGGAATAAAAATCACTTTGCCCATTATCCAAGGATGTAACCCAGTAGGTACTATTTGTTAAACCCAGTTAAATTATTACTCAAGAGTAAGGATGAAGTGATACTTTCAGACAGACAAGGACTCTGAGAATTTACAACCTGCAGGTTCTCACAAATCCAAATAGGTAGTACAGTAATACAACTATATGACTACTAATAATGTTTGTGCTTAAAACAAGTAGAAACTAAAATTCTAGACACTTACATGAGCATTAGTTGGGGGTGGAAGGTGGCTAGTTTTGAGGAAAGTTGCATTGTTCTAAGGTTTTGTTTCATTTGGAAAGATAATAGCATCTAGTTTAATTTAGATACTTTATACATACAGGATAGGACAAGAGTAAGTTCACGCTTGTGAGTGTGAAAAAAGCAAAGAGTTAATTCTTGTATTATTTTCCATACGAACAACTGTAAACCTACTTTTCCTCCACCCTGTGCAAGTACATATGTAGAATTTTAAAGTGTATGGCTGTGTTTCTGAATGAGGTCTTCAAGCCTATGACACCAGCTCATACTATGGAGACATAAAATTGAGGAAACATTGAGAAGAGTCATTTACCATCAGCAACAAAAATTAAAAAGAAAAGAGCAGTGCCTTCAGATCCTCAGTGACAGCCTGGGCTGGGTGCTCAGTTGACGAGAGTGCAGTCCTGAGTTTGGGTTCAACGTAAGAAAAATTTTATAATAGCCACCCTGCCATAAAAGGAAATGACTTCCCTTAGTGAGCAGTGCACAACCTGCCCCTGGAAATGCTCAAGGAGAAGTTGCACAGGGATGTAGAGGTAGGTTTTGAGCATCAGATGGGCAAACCTCTCACCAGGTATCCACTGAGGTCTACCCTGTACCAGAAACTCCTCTACATTCATAGTTGCTTTGGCCCTCAAGGTCTTATGTTTTGATGATTCCAGTTGATACAGAATCACTCATTCTCATCCTCAGCTATTTGGCCCTATGTGGGGGGGCTCCACCCGCAGGGACCCCAGCCACCACAGATGAGAATAAGTCTATCAAGACATGATCTGCTTGGGGAGGAAAGGGGACAGTCTCTCAAAGGAGAAAGGCCAAGAGCCTTTTCCTCAACGGGCTTTTATTTGGTTCCTTTTGCACAGGAAGACAAGTGAAGCTCATTAATCATTATCAGGTAGTAAGGATCAAACAATAGATAACATACAAAGAACTCTGAGGGCCTATTTTGAGTCAGGGTCAGATAGCTAAATGGCCATAAAACTTTGGGAAACAAACTCACTTCCTGCTTGGACCCTTATCCAAGAATTATTTAGAATTGAGAGCATTCTAAACAAAGCAGGTTTCACAGGATTTTACATATTCTTTCTTAGGCTTGATCACCTTAGGGAACCCGCCCTTTCCAGCACAGGGCTACACCCACCACCAGCATTGTTTCAGGCTTCAGGTTTTGTCTCAGGCTTAAGTCAGTCAGGGGAAGCAAGGCAACCAAGAGATTAGGAGACTTCTTGCAGACAGAATGAGGACTCAGGCTATGGCAGGATAGCTGAGGGCAAGGGTCCATCACTCCCTTTTTGCTGTAGCCCCCCAAGTCCTTCCTTGGGGCCTCTACATAATTGTGCCTGTCTTAGGTTGTTCCCCTCTTAGGGAATCTTACCCATCATTGGCTAACTGATCAAGCATTGGGGGCCAGTTATGGATGAGGTAAAAGGAGCAGAAGCAGCATTCCTGCCAGGGAGACAAGCTTTGTCTCCTTAGTGGCTTATGGTCCAAAGGTCACTCACTCAGCCTTAGCCCTGAGGGGGTTACAGCTTCTGAAACTAGGCAGGGCAGTTTCCAACAGCCCTACATCATCTTGTACTAATCATTGACCATGCCTTCTACAGTTTCTAGGGCCTGTGAAACCACAGAATAAAATTTTATATTAATCACATGTAAATATATAAAAGAACTGCAACTGAGAGGATGCCACTGCAGAGTAGGAAGAGCAGGTATCTCTGTCAGCTCCCAGCAAGCTATTCACAGCAGTGTGGTTTAAGAGCATGAACTAGGTATTGGACCTACTTAACTCTGCAGAGCCTCAGTTTCCTTCTCTACAGAATGGGGATGAAAATACCTCCCTAGATCATGTCTGTAAATTGTTTAGCTTGATGCCAGCCTATGATATACTGCTGCTCAGCCTCATCAAGACTACTGAGGCTCTGCACAGATTCTGCCCAGGCTCTTAATTAACACCATACTTGGTACATAGTAAATGCTCAATAAATGGTAACTCTTAGTAGAACCAGTAAAACAAAGGTAGTAGAAGTATTAGTAGTTATAGTAGTAGTAGTAGCTAAACAATGACTTAAAACAGACATCCTGACTCCTAGTCCAGTGCTCTTCCTGAAACACAGCAACATGATTTTTATGCTTGTCCTCATTTTGTTTTGTGGTGATCAGATGTGTGGCTCTAGATTCACTGTGGCCCTCCCTGTTAAGGATGAGGAAGTCAAACCAGTACCCTGGCATTTTAGAAATAAGATTTGATCTCCATTGCTTTTGCACTGTTTTCTCTGAGAAGAATATTGTGAGGATGATGGGAAACACTGGGGAGGCTTCGGAACCCCAGTTTACCTAGAACAGTGCCAGTTTATGCCAGTTTGGGGGTTAATTATTAATAGCCCTCTGTTCACTCTCAAAGTGTTCATAGTTTAGATGACAAACCATAGTGGTCATTCTGAAACTAACATTCACTGCTCTTAACCGTAGCCATTTAGCCTTGGACCAAATTGCAGATTCCAAACTATACTCAATTAGTATTTTCTAAAAAGTGGTTGACATTTTTAAGTGATACGTGTCACTATCCTGGACATAGATAAATGGCACATCAAAATTGTCCAATGGGCCTTGGCTGGTGTGGCTCAGTGGACTGAGTGCTGGCCTGCGAACCAAAGGGTCGCTGGTTCAATTCCCAGTCACGGCACATGCCTGGGTTGCAGGCCAGGTCCCTGGCTGGGAATGCATGAGAGGTAACCACACATTGATATTTCTCTCCCACTTTCACCCTCCCTTCCCATCTGTCTAAAAATAAATAAAGTATAATCTTTTAAAAAATTGTCCAAACAGGACCATTTGCAAAGAATTTTCCTATCTCCGAGTGTCTGAAATGTGAAGCTGACACCACTCTTTCCTGCAGAACTCTGTCTTATCAATAGCATTTATCGTCTATCCCTCTGAGAGCCGAGTGAAAAGTGAGTGGGGGTAGGAGGAGCCCGGGTGACTCTTTGCATACAGAAAATTTAGCAAGGAGATCTCCCCCAGGCTTCTTCTTTTCCCTGGGTGTGGGCAGGAAGGTGAATGAATGAGCAGTTCCATGGCCGGCAGGTCTGCAGTCAGTTGGAGTGGCTTTGGAGAGTCTCTCTGTGGCGTCAGCTGCTCCATATTCCCCAGATCAAATGTCAGCTGCCAGGACCAACTGGTCCCCTCCTGGAGGTCTTTAAAAAATGATTTTCCAGCTGTGAGAGGCTGTGCTACTGTTCTGCTGTTTGGCCACCTTCTCTCTGGCTGGCCCACTGGCAACAGCCACACAGGGCAGCCAGAATGAGTCAAATCAAAGGGTCCACAATACAGCAGCCGCCCACCACTGTCCCTCCTCTCTCAGCTGTCTGATGTCAGATCATCAAAGGCCCTGCATATGGCCCTGTGCTGCCTCATCATTCACCTCACAGGCCCCTAGAATTTTCACAAGTCAGAGGAGGCGCCAGGAGAAAATTTGCGACCCCTGAGGGTGCCCTAGGGGTGGTTAATAGCCAGGGAGGGTGACAAGAAAGGGGGAAGTTTAGTATGGTGTAGTTCTCAATTGTTTGGCTAACAGCCAGAGGTTGACCTTGAGCTTTCGTCTGCCACATGGCAGAGGCACCAGCCGGGCAGCATGTTCTGAGGGCTCAGGAATAATGGAACTTGAAAATGCAAATGATTTTTAATGAATGCTTCTCCCCTCCCCACCCGCTCCATCATGGATCTGTGTGCAAGGAAAAAACGTTTCTCGTTTCTCAGTTCATAGGGGAAAGTCACTACTTGCTGTAAGTCTAAAAGTGTAATAGAGCCCCATCCTGCCAAAGCCTCTGTCTGCTGTCTGAGCCTTATAAGCTTGACTTTCCTGGATCATTAGAGAAGCACTGTGTGCCACGTACGGTGACTTAATCCCAGCTCAAGGCAGTAGCCAAAGGAGACTGGAGATAAAGAAGTCTTTGTGAGAATGGTTACCTGGTACTTAGAAGGTAAAGGTCCAACCGTGGACTTACCTGACATTGCATTGTGTCTCTGTATAAGACACTGGTCAGCTGTGTGTGCTTCTGCGACTGTTTTGTGCCATCACTCTCCCAGGCCAGCTAGAACAGTGTCCAAAGCTGGGGTGGAAGGGAGGGACAGGTTGCAGGAACGCCTGCAGGTCTGCCTCATACAGGTTCCTCCCACCTTCCAAAATGCAGCCTGTGAGAGGACTGAGGGGCTTGCCATGCATCTCTCTGATACTGTTCCTGGATAACTTGATTCACCCTCCGTCTCTGTCAGGTAGCTGCCCTTGTGGGATTCGTTCTTGGCTTTAAAATCCGACCCGCAGCATCTGTGGGCGGCATCATCGATGCTTAAGAAAAGGAACTTGCTCCCTCTTATTTCCCACATCTAAATTCTCTTCCCGGTGCATGGCTAAATTTCCTGTACCTCTATGGGGTATGCATGTAGGCATGGAAGTTCTATGTATGTAATAAAATGTGTAAGACAGAGTAGGCCTATGAAAATAAATACAGACTGTCATTATTTTTATTTCAGTATCTCCCAAAGTTATCAAAAGTGTTTTGTAAACTGTAAAGTAATGTACAAATGTAAGTGGTTGTTGCTATGGTTATTTTATTTTATAAGATGCCTTTTTAAAAAAATGCAAAAGTGATCTCTCTTGGAGAATTGGTTGTACAAGAAAAATCAGATGAACACAAAAGGCGCTTGCTTTGCCGCATGGCAGTTGTTCAAAATCTATTTCCATGGGCCACACTTGTGCGGCATCGTTTGTCTTAAAACCCACTGCAAAGGCAAATTAGAGGTGTGTGCACTCTTAAAACGAGCCTTGGCAACAAAACCAATTTGGAAAAAATTGTAAGTAATGTGACTCACATTTTAAATTGTAAGATATACCAACTGAATCAATTAGTGGAAAACTGTATTATTAGGTGCAGGGTATTTCACCAGACATTAACTACCATGTTCTCAGGAACACGCCCTGTCTAGGATGGCTTATTTACAGGCTGTTGCAGCTTGCATAAAGAAAGACAGAAATTAAACTGGAAGCTCTTTGAATATAGCCTGGTGCTGGAAATCTCATTTGCTATTATTTTTAAAATCTACATGTCATTCAAATGCTAAAATTATTTTTAACTGAACTAGATAGGCAATGAACCTGGATTTACATAGTTGCTCTTGGAGTGGGCTTTGAAGGCATCATGTGGTGATTTTTTCAAAAAGGAAAAACTCAGTTATGGAGCCATGGACCATTGTCCTGAAGGAAAAGGAATCAGTCAGTGTTTCTGCAAAGGTGGTTAACCCACAGGCAGAAACAACTGCTCAGGATATTGTGCAAATTTACATTTATGTTTGTTGATTCCATATTAAACTGAATAACCAGGCACATAGAAGGTAGAGCCCTCTTTTAATTAACCCTCTTGGTGTAGGCCCATGTGATTAAATATGACGGAGCTGCTCCTGGGGTTTCTGCGACTGAAAATACTAACAATAATCATTTGTTTTGTTTTTATATTTAAACACATTATTGCATAGCTTGGTGTAGAGATAATTACCAATTTTATCTCCTGTGTTTTTCTAATGTTCATTAATAACAATAAAGGGTTGTAGGTTAAAAACTCATTTAATTGCCTTTATGTTAATGACATTATGAATAGCCTTAGCTACAAGATTCTAATTCTGTCCAGTATCCTCTTTCTCCGTGGAGCCCCAGGAGGGCTGCTCATTTTATCAGCATTACTGATTCAGAGTTTTTCCTTGCAGGTGGGTTTTTGTACATAATCAGAATTAATGCACAACACATTTTGCAAGGAATGGAGTAGAAGCACTCGGAATAAGTAATTAACTAGAGTGCCCAAGGAAATATGCCTGAGCATTTTTTTAGCTTATTCATAAAACATTAAGAACAGTCATAAACACAGTGGAAACAATTTCCTGGTAATGTGCTTTTAGACTATTTTCTGGCTCCTTAAAAAACATTTCTTTTAATTTTTCACATAGGGGAAAGATCTTTTTTAAACTGAAAATCCCGACGCAGATAAAATGCCTAGTGTGTTGTGCTTGGGGATTGGGTGTGCTTTCTTGTGCTGCTACCCCCAAGCTGGCAGAGTCTGGGTACCATTTCCCTTCTCTTCCCCAGCTCCCATCTCCATCACGTAATTTATCAGGCAGGAAAAGGAGTGAATGCAGCTGGCAACATCCCAGAAGATGTGATTATCCTGCTATTTCCAATCTCTAGCATTAACCTCTTGGCGTGGGAGAGGATGCCCAGGGAGGAGGAGGGAGGCAAGAAGCAAAGGAGTATTGTAGTGGCTGCTGTGATGTACCACCCTGACCCCCCTAGACTGACACCCTAATCCCTCCAACCCCTGATAGCTGTCAGCTCAGCTGAGTCACTGTCTTTGGTTCATCAGTGTCATGCCCTTACCCCCACTCCCAAGCATCCTGCCACCAATGACTGGTCAATAGGGAAATTTTAAAGTCTGGTCCCCTTTGCTTCAAGGTGGAATAATTCAGAAGGCCATCCTGATATCAGAGTGCCCTTGGACATTGGCTGAGACCCTAATCCTGCCTCCCTCACCCCTCCTCACAGGTGTTGTTCCAGAGAGTGCTCCCTAATAAACCTCCTATGCACAAATCTCAGAGTCTATTTCCCAGGCACCACAGACCCCGGCCCACAACAGACAGGTAAGCCACAGTGATCAACTGGCCAGTCTCCACACTGTCCGGTGGGCAGCAGATATTCCTGGGCTTTTTGACCTGATGATCCACTTAGGTGTGTGGATCCACAGAGCTTGACCCCTGAATGGTGCCAGGAGCAGGGTGCAGATATATTGCCCTCACATTGAGTAGGTATCACATGAGCTAAGGCATATGAAAATGTTTGAAAAAATCACAGACCTCGGAGTGAGATGGGTGACTTCACATACTGGCTATAGTTTTTGGACAAGTTTACTTAACATCATGGAACCTCAGTTTTCTCATCTGGAAAGTGGAGCTAATGGCACAGGTAATGTTTATATGGTGTTTAGCTCAGTGCCCAATACGTATTAATGCTCAATAGATTCAATAACTCATTTTTCCCATATCCATCTTCATACTGTTATTCATATATAGAGTATGATTTTAGATACTGAAAATAATCTTCACTATCAGCCAGACCAGTTTCTTCAAGATTGAGGTTTAGAACATCCCTGGTTCTCATGGAGTTCAGTGTGCAATCTCAGTGGGAGCCCACAGAGGAAGGTGGTTCTGATCAAAGGAAGAACCAGAATATGCATAAGATCCCAGGTAACTTAGAACAAAATCACATTTAGTTCTTCTAAACACTGGTGAGAAGTATGCAATGATGTCATTTGCTAGGTGCCTGGAACCTTTAATGCTTTAGCTTATTGAATTCTCACAGCATCCTTCATTAGTAGTTACTGCGCCCATTTTACAATTGGGGAGATTGAGGCTCAGAGGGGCTAGGTAACTTGTCCTATGTCACTCAGCTAATCAGTTGCACACCAAAACACTTGCCTTTAAACGCACTTAATAACAGAGAACCCAGAGCTTGAAAATTTATTTAAAATTACCCCTAATATATCAATATTTCCCAGCCAATTATACGTATACAAAAATTCAAGTCCCACCCAAAATCCATTTTATGGTGGTGCCTGGTGCTAACAGCATTTCATGGTGGAGTCAGAAGATCCTGGTGCTTTAATGAATACAGGCCTTTTTTGGTCCGTAACATCATAACTTGGAAGCATAATTCCTTTGGCCTTAAAATTATAGGTAGGTATTTAGAAAGCCCATTTTAAGAGACATAGATATAATCATTATTCAAAACAATATCACATCAGAGTTTGGTTAATTTCATTGCACATTAAAAAATGCACTCAGTACAGGTATATTATTTCCTTATACTACCATAAGGTTGTATAGCACATGAGATTTTATCAAATTTTTTTAAATTAAAGATTATTCACTTTTTAAATTTATTTTTAGAGATAAGGGAAGGGAGAGGGAGTGGGAGAGAAACATCAATGTGTGGTTGCCTCTCACACACCCCGGCACTGGGGACCTGGCCTGCAGGCCACCAGGCATCTGCCCTGACTGAGAATCGAACCCACAACCCCTTGGTTTGCAGGCTGGTGCTCAATCCACTGAGCCATGCCAGCCAGGGCCAAATGTTTTTAAACTTATTTGACTTCACAACAAATTGGTAGAGTGGACATTAGAGTCCCATTTGCCAGATGATAAGACTCCACTTCTTTAAAAAATCTGTTGAGAAGACCAACATTCACTTGGCAGTAGAGATGAGTCTAGGTCTCCAATCTCTAGAACCCTTGCTACTCAAAGTGTGGTCCTTGGGCCCACAGTGTCAGTGTTACCCGAGAGCTTGTTAGAAATGCAAACTCTCAGGCCCAATCCAGATTTACTGAATTGAAACCTGTCTTTTAACAAAGTACCCATAAGTTCGGCACTCATAAATATCTGAGAAGCTCTGAGAGCCTCCCCTCAATTCTCTCTCCTCTAGAGTCCAGACTATAAGCCCCATGAAGGGAAGGCCTACGTTTGGCTTGTCCACCACCACACCCTCAGCATTTGCATGGTGCCCAGGCCAGAGTAAAATTTCTATTAGATGCATCAACGATTGTATCATTGGATAGTTTGGCCTGCCAGCCTGTTGGTATCTGTATCCCTTCCTAGAGGAAACAATAATTTTCCATGTTCCTGAAGGTCCACTATCAGCACAAACGTATTTTCAGGCTTGTTCATCTGAAAACAGTGGAGTCATGCTCGAAAGAAATACTGAAGCCAGTGGCTTTCTACCCTATTTCTCAGCCTCCAGAACAAATGCCAGCAGGGAGTGAGAATATTGTATTGTATAATTATTAAAACAAAAACAACATAAATGAAGAGGAAAGGCTATTTATATCAAGTGCTACTAATTAAATGGGAAATAATGGGCCCTGCTGAGAAAGAATACAGTCAGAGAGAGCAAGAAAAACTTCCCACCAGTGAAGTCTAGAAGACAATGGGACAGTTTTCCTAGTGGGATAATTATGACTCCTGGAGAAGATCGTCCGAGGCAAGATGAGATAAATACCAGGAGAGTGTAATGCGCTTCCAACCCTATTATCAATGATGCTTTCAGGCACCAGCTCCGGGTCACAGACTTTGAATATACTAAATGCTTAATTCAGTGCTGCCCTTTCACCCAAAAGATCTCAGGGTAGGAGAAAAATGTGTGCACCAGTCCAGTGCTCCCTGATTTAACTCTTCGCTGAAATACTCTAGGAATAAATGATGAGGCAGGAAATGATAACTCTGCTTTGCTCTCCCACCCAGAAAGTGATTTCCATTTTAAACAGCTGATAGAACAACAATGTGGCCATCAAAAACCTCGTAAAGTCACACACAACCATGCTGATGTCTAGATTTCAGACTTCCCAGTCTCCAGAACTGTTAGAATAAATTTCTGGGTTTTTATAAGATTAAAAAAAAAAAAAGATGAAAAGCTTGTAAAGATGATTCCCCAGCCCCTGCCTTCTTTTTCCTCAAGATCACTCTGAAAAAAAATTTTTTTTTAGAAGCAGGGGATTGGAGGTATGGAGGTGAAAGTCTCCTCTTCAGAAAATCAATGCAGATTTAGGTTGCATAAGGAGATGTTGATTTAGAAGCTGCTGCTTTGAAAACAGCTTGCTTTTTCATTAGTTGGACCTAGTTCATGGCTATGATAAAAAAATAAGACCATTTAAAACATATATTGCAGAGGATGTTTGGCTTTCAATTTGTCCTTGGAAGACATGGGGCCCAAGTAAAGAGGATTCACAGAGGAGTCAGAGACTGTAAGTCACAGATGCCACAGAACAACGAATGCCCTTGTGAGCTCAGGCTCTGGGACAGAAAGACCTGGGTTTAAGTGCAGGTATATCCAATGTTTCTGGCAGTGAACCTCATCCAAGAACTTCATTCCTCCAGGTCTTGTGTCCTCGTTAGTAAGATGTAGATTAGCAATAGAACTACTCCTAGCCCTGGCCAATGTGGCTCCATCGGTTGGAGGGTGGCTCGTAACCTGAAGTTGCAGGTTTGATTCCTGGTCAGGGCACGTGCCTAGGTTGCAGGTTTGATGCCCACTCTGGGCACATGCGCTTCCTGGTCCAGGCACTACCAAAGGCAACCAGTCGCTGCTTCTGTCTTGCATCGATCTTTCCTGCTCTCCTTCTCTCTAACAGCGATGAAAAAATGTCCTGAGGTGAGGATAAAAAAAAGAGAAAAAGAACATATTTCTGTGGTGGCCAGGAGGAATAAATGCCATGGCTCTATTCTGTAAATAGAATGTGTTGCCTGGCCAAGTTAGGTTCTAGGAAAATGTTCGCTGCTTTTGCTAGGGAAATGAACAGTTTGCATTTGAAAATACTTCTAATTTTTACATACACTTACCATCAACCTTTTATGGAATTGAAACAATGAGAAATTTAAAAAGTTACCTGGACCCTATTTCTTGCCTTTAATGAGCTTACAAACTAATTGGGAAAATGATATGGGGAGAGGAAACTATTAAGAGGAATAAAAAGAGAATCTGATGACACTCAAACGAGATGTGGTGGCTGGGAGAGGGGAGAGGGTGGGAGTGGGGACCACTCAGAGAGAGGAAAGGCAGGGGCAGTGGGGAAGGCCCGCCAGGAGGAACACACTGGGCTCTGAAGGGGCTGGGGCGCATGCATTTGAGATGGTGATGAGCTGCACAGCAATGAAATCATGCCAGAGCTGCTCTCGAACTGCTCTGGTTATCTGATAGGCAAATTTTCCTTGGGGCTGCCTCTGGTGGTGGCTTGTCTTTGTGGCAGCCTGTGGATTACATTCTTAGTGGCTCTTGGACAAGATACTCATTCATTTATGTTTGTTGAGTATATCATAGATGCTAGGTGCTGGGGATATAGGTATGAACAAGACAAACCATGCCATGATCGTTATAGAGCTCATATTCTTCTGGTGGAGATACAAAATAAGCACATAAATATATGATATCGTATAAGTAGAGATTAAGTAGGGCAAGGAATGGAGGAGGATGGGAGGTGCCAATTTGCTCGGAATGACTGAGGTCTGTTTGAGGGTGTGACCTGTGAGCACAGAACAGAAGAGTATTTCAGACGGAGGGAATGGGAGGTGCAAAGGCTCCAGAGTGGAGTTGCGTTTCCCACTTGGGAAGGAGGTCTGTGCACCTAGAACGGAGCGAACATGACTGTTTGAGTGCTGTGTACCAGATTCGACCACAGCACGCCAGTTACCTCTCCCCAGATGACACACTAATGAGCGAAGGGAAGCTCAGAATCATTGACCATAACTCCAAAAGTAAGTTAACAAACAGAGTTGAAGGGAATACCACGATGCAGCTGGCATTTGCAAGCTGATGAACTCATTTCTCTGAGGCCAACTTAAGATGAGTCTGCTCGCTCAGGCTATAGTTCAAACCGCGGCCTTGGATCGAATTACTTTCCATCTTTCTACTTGCTTGATGGTAATTATTTACTAAAATGAATATGTTTAGTGAAAAATCCATGAAACAGGGATATTTCTGGAGAGGGGGAAATGAGTACACTGTGCGCTGGGACCGCCGTCTTGGGACCTCCCCTGACTAATGCTGTGTTATCGTCTCACACCAATAATTCCAGTGACAGTGTGATGTTGCAGTCTGTTAACCTGAAATCTTGAACTAAATCTGTCAAAAGTTTTCTTTCTTTCTTTCTTTTTTTTCCAAACTGGCCAAAATGTTTACTGGCAGGAAAAAAATGCCATGGAAGCAATATGTTAAGAAACCTTTGTTTCAACATGAAGAAAGGGTGGCTATATTTAATAATTTCTGCCACTAGTCTGGTATTCCAATTTTGATCTGCCCATTTTCTTAAACTGTGCTGATAAAATGTAGACATCTAAAATGCAAACAGTAACACTTCTATCTCCTCACTGGAGGAAGAGATAATTATTGATATGTATGTGTAAATGGTGTGTTCTTCGACTTCTTGATTCCTTAACCTTTCTGTGGAAAAGACTCTTGAGACATTATTGAGAAAAAAGTGGTTTTTCCTTCCAGATGGATTTGTTGGCTGGGGTAATATTTTTAGTTATGCCAATAAATGAAAGGCAGACAGAAAATCAAGCAACCACAGAAGTGGTTAGTGTGGGACCGTTACCAAGGCAGAAATGAGGCCAAGGGGATGATAAATGCGTGCCTCTCACCCACTCCATCAGCTGAAGCCTGACCTGGATCCTCTTTTCCATCTGAGCTCCAAGCAAGCCACCATTTTTCTCAGCAGCACTTAATAGTGGACATTAACTTAGCCCTCCCCGAAAGGGCTGACCTGCAGTCTACACTCAGTGCTTCTCCAAACTGTAATCACTTGCTCACTCAGTAATTTTATCAAATAGCATGCACCTTTTCCAGCCACTTATTGCCCAATTAAGTCAAGTTCTCACTGAGGGGGTCCAGCTGGCTCCAAGTTATCGTAGATGAATTGATTGAAGACATTCTGCAATCTATGAACCCAGTTTAATGATCTAGGTGATAATACTTGTAATTCTTCTCAGTCAGGGGAATTTGCAGCAGCTGTTGTCGGCCAGTCCAGGTCCTGATACACTGAAGTACCAGAGAAGCGTCAGTCCGCCCTCAGAGCTCCACAGTGATGGCTGCGTTGTGAAAAGGAAATTTAAAATTCACTCAGCAATCTGATGTGTTTTTATTTGATCCCATTGTAAATGTTTTTTTTTTTTTTTTTTTTTAAAGTAGAGTTAGGGAAGACCACATTACTGATGATACTTCATCAGGAATGGTGAAAGGCAAATAAATGCTCACTCAACACTACTGCTGAAAACAGCATATCAAATGTTTGAGACAGAAAAAAAGTGCTGCTTTAAGGTAGGAACACAATATTTTCTAAAATATTGGGATGGGGCTCCAAGGACAAAAGTCATTATTTTTATATGAAGTGTTTCATGGAAGACACAAACAGTAAGAGTTTGTGCCCACCCCCTGGATTCATGGCTATTGAAGTGATAATGAAGAAGTGCCATACGGTGACAGAGGCCTTCAGTGTATCTCCAAACACTTTTTTTGCACAGTGACATATTTTTACAAAGTAATCATTAAATAATTTGCTAGCTTTCTTTCCTATCTGTGCTTTTGTTCCCTGAACCACTGAAATGTTAATTCCCCTCCCTGTGAAGCAAATGCTGTAAATAACACTCAGGAGGTTTTTCTGGGTGTTGCAAATTCACAATACTTAGGAATACTCTCCATCCTACAGTGGGTCTGTGAAGTTTATGTTTACAAACTGAAAAGCTGGTTTTGATTTCTGTATGAAAAGTGGCAGCTGTGATATTAATTTACATTGTGCTGAGGAGTTGCCCGTCACTCTCCTTCTGGAGAGTGGGTTCCTTTCCCTGAGAGGTGTGATTGAGCTTGGCTTTGGGGATGTGTGACTCGCTGAGAAAGTCTGCTGTTTCTGATGAGATTTTAAATTCTTTCCAAGGGTGTAGGGAAAACTACAAACTAGAAAGAATGTATTTTCAAGTGGAGTGTAGGCTTTGGTGGGAAAACCTAACTGGGCCATGGCTATACTTTAAATTTAGGGGTCCAAGTTTAACCAAAACAGAGAGCAGAAAACAAGGAGTGATACTCTTCTTTCATTTTTCTAACCAGGAAAAGGGAAAGTCAGGTGGAGCCTCTGGGATATGGTATAAAACAAACTGAGTTTTCTCTGACAACAAAACATCTGATCATTCAAAGAACTCTTTTCTGCACTTTCTTTTCCTTTTTTTAAAAAAAGTTTTTATTTATTTTTTAGAGAGAGGGGAAGTGAGGGAGAAAGAGGGGGAGTGAAACATCAATGTGTAGGTTGCCTCTAGCACACCCTCTACCGGGGGCATGGCCTGAAACCCAGGCATGTGCCTTGACTGGGAACCGAACCCGAGACGCTTTTGGTTTGCAGGCCCATGCTCAATCCACTGCACTTTCTTTTTGTGCCTCTATGTCAGATGTCCTCAACCCCCACCTGCCCACCCCCACTCCCCCAGCCATGGACAGGTACAGGGCAGTGACCTGTTAGCAATAGGTACAGGGCTGTGGCCTGGAGGAAAGTAAAACTTGCCTGAGCTCCGCCTCCTGTTTCCACCCCACCCCCATTCACAGGGAGGAGGGAGGTGGGTGTGGGGGAGGAAGTGATGCTCACCTGAGCTCCTGCTCTTGTCTCTGTTGCCCCCCCCCACCCTTTGCGGGGGGGGGGGGGGGGGGGAAGGTTGCGGACTGCTGCTCTACATGACCCCCTTTGTTAATGGCTTAACACAGTTAACAATTAGGTTAACCTAACTTAACATGTCCTAATTACTGTAAATGGAAAATGTTATCCAAGTGGAATTAACAATAGCTAACAGCAAACACTTGTCACACTCAAACTCCGGTTCTAAGAACTCCACGTGGGTTAAAACTCAGTTAATCCTTACAATTTATAAGGTCAGTGCTATTTTTGCCCTTGTTTTACAGATGAGGAAATAGAAGAACGGAGAGGTTAAATAACTTATTCAAAGTTACACAGCTAGAAAGTGCCAGAGCCAGAGTTTGAACCAAGTAGTCTGGATGTAGTAACTTAATGTGCTTGATTGACTACATAATGTCTGTCTGATTTTTTAAAATTTGTATTTATTGATTTTAGAGAGAGAGTGAGGAAGGGAAAGAAAAGCATTGGGCTGTTGTTCCACTTATTAAACATATCCTTTGGTTGATTCTTGAATGTACTCTGACCAGAGATCAAACCCACAACCTTGGTTTATCAGGACAATGCTCCAACCAACTGAGCCCCCTGGCCAGGGTGCCGTTCTGACTTCTTATAGGTGCGAAGCTTCCAGTTACCTCTATTTTAACTTTCCAGCTCGATTCCCATGTTATCGCCACAAGGAAATAAATACAGGAGAGCAAAAGAACAACTGATGTCCCAGTAAATGGAAACCACAACTGTTCCAAGTGCTTATCTTCAGGAAGTCTTAGCCCAGACCTGTCATTTGGGGTCTGTCAAAGCTCCCAAGAACTCAAAGCGCTTCACAAATTTACCTGAGTCACCAGCACATTAGCAAAGTGTCCTTAAGGGCAGATATTCAGCTCTTTTTTTTTTTCCCTCACAGATCAACACAAAAAAGTGAAATGTCAGGTTGATCTTAAACTTGTTCTCTTGGGTCTTAGCCTGATTTCTCTTTCAAGTTTATTTTATCTCCTTGAAATATGAATACACATGTCCTTTTCTATACATATTCAGATTATCATTGGGGCCAAAATTCTCTTATTTAAATCCAGTGTTGTTGGAAAGAAAATTAGCTGTTACAAAAAATTAGGTCGTTCTGCATGTGAAAATTTAGAGTAGCAATGGAGATACAGGAGGGAGGAAAAGCTAAATATCATATGACAGTTAACTGTATCTTTATCTGAACTTTACAGATGAGGAAGCCAATGCAAAGGCCATGTACCAACTTTTATGTTTTATTGCTTAGGGCATCTCTTTTGAGAAATAAAATTGTAAGAAATATGAAATTATTTTTATTAAGAATGTATCTATTTTCTTTTAAAATGCACATGATTTCTGTTAAAGCTTTCTAGGTTACAGCCTCTTATTACATACTCACATAGCAGTCTATACGTTCCTTCTTAGCATTTATCACAATTTTAATTAATTAATGCATGCATAATTGCTTATTTAACTTTGATTTCCCTAAACAGAAATTTCCATGAGGATAATGAATGTAACTGAATTTTGCACATTATCCCCAGTGTATCTGGCACATAGTAGGTGCTCATATAGACATTGAATGATATAAATGAATGACTGAATGAAATATTTTTTTGTTATTTACTAAGAGTAAAACAAGGTTTTGTTTTAAAGTAATAAACTTTATTTTTAGAGCAATTATAGGTTCACAGCAACATGGAATGGCAAGTATTGAGTTCCCACATAGTCTCGGTCCCCCACCCACAGCTTCCCTGGCTATAGACTAAAACAGTGGTTCTAACTAAAGCAGCTCTGCTTAGTTTCCTAGTCTAATTTGTGTGAAACGTAATCACCGGAGAATAACAAAGCTGTTATAAACAATGAGGCCCCCCAAATAGTGACTTAAATACAACACAGGTTTGTTTCTCTCTTAAGGAAGAGTCTGGCTAATACAGGCTGGAGGGGTCTCTCTGCTCCCCGCAGCCTGGATGGACCTGCCCTCCCAACATACGGCTTCGGAGCTGCTCAGGTTGTCACCATTTCCAGCTGGTAGGGAGGGTGATGAGCCAACAGCCAGCACAGGAAGCCCTTCTTAAGCTGGTTGGTGCCGACACAAGTTGTACACATTTCTTCCTCACATCCCTTACCCTGCGCTTTGGACCCGCGGTCACTGCTCCTGCTGAACAAGCTGGGGAATGCCATCGTTAGCAAGGTGGCCATGAGATCAGAAATACGGAAAAGATGGATTTTGAAGGACAACTAGTAGTGAGACACACCCATGGATGAGAAATGTTTGTTAAAATAGATAGTCTGATGAACTTGAAGCAAGAGGAACCAAAGCCATAAGCTCTAATCTTAAAATATCTCAATAGGCCCTTCCCACAGATATGAAACCATCTTATTCATTGATAACAGGAATGTTAAACATGGAAGAAAGGAGATGTGTTATATAACAAGAGGAAGCCAGGCTAAAGAGCAGAATAATGAGAGGAACTGGCTTTTTGCTTATCATGCATCTTCTGAATCACACCTTTCCGTTTTCAATTAAGAAAATGCTATCGTAGGCAGCCTCTAAGGTAGAAATCAGTGACCTCAGCCTCTTGGTATTCTTACCCTTGGAAGCCCCCTCCCCTTGAATGTGGGCTGGACTTACTGAATTGCTTCTAACAAATAGAATATGGCTGAAGAGATAGGAAGCCATTTACCAGATTGGGTTACAAAAAGATTGTGGCTTCCACCTTGGCACACCTCTCTTGCTTTCGCTCATTTGTTCTGAGGAAAGCCAGCCCCTAAAGTGAGATCTATCCTATGGACAGGCCCATGTGCCAAGGACCTCCGGGCAACGGCCATGAGAAACTGATGACTCCATCCAATAGTCTGTGAAGAACTGAGTCCTACCAATGACTGGATGCACAAGATTGGAAGCAGATTCCCAGAGAGAGTCTTCATATGAGACCACAGCCCTGGTCCAAAGTTTAATGCAACCTCATGAGACATTCTGAGCCACAGGCTCCCTGCTGAGTTGCACCAGGGTTCCTGACCCACAGAGACTGTGAGATCATAAACATTTATGGGTTTAAGCCACTAAGTTTAGGGGTAACTAGGTGACTAATACACGTAGATGAATAACTAGTCCAGCTCTGCATGACTAATACAAATGCCAAGCACTGTAAATAGTTTCTAATTTTTCTATAATTCCCTGGTAGTAATTTTGTGTAATGAACATCTTTAAGTGGCCTAATTAACCAAGACTATAATTTAATATGCTGGTTTCCAAAGTCCAATCTTGGAACTCTCAGGGGTCCCCAAGTCTCTTTCAGGGGAATCCTTGAAGTAAAACTATTTTTATAATGCTGGTGGAATGCTATTTGCCTGCTTCACTCCTATTCTCTCATGAGTTTCCAATGAATTTTCCAGAGACTAAATAACATGGGGTACTGTTATTGCTCTGAGAGTTTATGGATTGCATGCTTCTGTAACCTTATGTTTTCTAGAATTTTCTAAGGTAGGTTCAGGGGTATAAACATGCCCCTGAACATTACTTTTTGAAATTAGCTCAGTTGTTTGAAGTACTCTCATGCTCTAAGTTCTTTTCAATGATACCTGCTATGATCTCTGTAACCTCAATATTGTCCAATGAATTGTTATTTTGAAATCCCAAAGTTTGCCTTGCATCTGTTCAGAAACATAATGAAAAGTACACTTGTTTTTTTTTTTTGCGTTGCCATGATATTTCAAAATTTTCTCAGTTTAAATTTTTAATACTGTTAAGTGTTGGACAGATATAACTCCCATAAACAAAATATCCTTACATTCTCAATCATTTTTTCACATAGAAGTTCTTAGTTTATTCAATTTTTTTTTTGTGAAAATTCTGCACAACCCCACCAATAAAGTCACCGAAGAACCTTTACTCCTTCTTTTTTTTTTGCCAGCATTGGCCTCTGCAGTCCCCCTGCCTTTCTTCATTCTGTTCTTGTGTTCCTCGCACTATTTTTTTAAGGTCTTCTCATGCAGGCCCCATGCAAGTCTGTGTTTGGGTTCATTTTTCTTCGCATAATCCAAGGAATTGAAGTCATGCCAGAGCCAGTTGTCTTGCCCCCACCAGAATGGGTTCTGAATCCGAACACAAAGATGACATTTGGTGTGGTCTTACTCATTCTGGCTAGTTTTTCTTGAATTTCTGTCTTGGGTACTGTTACCTTCCCAGGGTGAAGGACATCAGTGACCATTTCTTTCTCCCTGAGTAGTCTGTTGGTCATGAACTTCCTGGCCCAGATGTTTACTGTGTTGTTCGTGATGGTGCCTGATCTTCAAGCATCAATCACTTTGAAGAGTATAAAGGGGTTACGACACCAAAAAGTTTGGGGATTGCTGGTTCAATCCATCAATGAGTATATTCAATCCATCCATAATTATGATTAAACCCCTACATGTGTTCAGCATTGTGCTGTGTACTATGAGTGACACAAAAATACGAACATAACCTTTCCCCTTAAGTTGCTTAAAATCTAATTGCAGAGTTAAGACTAATTTGTTGTCTGAGGTACAGACAGTAAAACGAAATGTTGCAGTAGAGACTGCAAATGCAATAGGAGTACATGGAGGAGGGAGGTCGGGGTGGAGAGAGTAATTGGGGAGTGATTCATGCTAGGAGAAAGGCATTTCATGGCTTCTAGCAGGAGCCTCCATGACTGTGAAGAGAAAACGGTGGGCTTGTGTATCACTGAGGGTGTGGGGAAAGCAAAGCCAAGTCTCCAGCATCTCTCAGCCGCGCATCACCATGCTTTGATTGGGGGACCCGCTCAGGAGGCTCTGTCTGCCAAGTGCTTTCCACTTGGGAGAGCAGCCTGTTAGACACAACTCTGACCCACACTTCCCATAAGCGGAAACTTGGAATCTTGCATCCTGGAAAACTCAACTTCATTGTCCTGAAATCTATACCCAGAATTTTAAAGATGCCACTAATGTTGTGTGTATGTTAGGCTCAAGATGTTTTCCTATTTGGGGGTATTTCAGCACTTATTTTGGTGAAAACAAGAAAAGTGTTGTTTTCCTGCTTTGGGTAAAAGATACCACTGCTTGTGTTTGATTAGTAGGAATGAGAAAACTTGTATCTAGTCTGCCATGTAAAGGTGTGGGGTCTTCTAGGAACTTCAGGTATCTGACCACCAACTTTACTGTTCATTTAAGGGAGGTGTTTTCCCCACACATCTCCCAAAGTAATTAGAGTGATCATACCATCGAGTGTACCTGAAAGTGCACCAGAAACTGTAAAGGCCCATTGAAATTCACAATCACAGTAATCCCAATGAAAAAGCTACCATATGTAGAGCACTTCGTGCTAAGCATTGCAACAAGCACTTTCCTCCCATTGTCTTGATTACTGTTAAGTATGTCTGACCTTGTTAAACTGTAACACAGTATGGAGAACTTTGCTATGGTCACTAGATTCATGGTACCCAGAACAGAATGCCATAACAGTAAATTCTTTTTTTAAAAGGCAAAAATAAAATCAAGAAACAAGAGTTCCCGTTTACTGAACACTTCCTTAATTCTTGGACTCTGGGGAGCAGAAAGGAGAGTTTGTCCTAAGGGAGGTTTATCTGTGCCCTTCTTTAATAAGGGGAGGGTGTCCAGGATTTAGGTTGTCCTTAAATTACAGCAAAAACTCCCTTAATGGAGAGGCAACGTTTTTTTGTCAGAAACTTTATAACCAGAGGGGTCCATTCTAGGATACAGAAAAGGGAGTGTAATGACATTAAAAAGCAATAAATCTTGACCCAGAGCTTCAAAGACCCTCCAACAACAAAGATTATCTGGAAGGCTTGGTGCAGAAGCAGGGGAGGTGAAGAGACCAAACCTGGCCCCTTCAGGCAAAGAAGGCCCAGGGCACAGATAGACTCAGGCAGACCTCCACAGAGACCTCCACAGGGAGAACTTCCTGGCAGGACCGGCCTTGGGGTTCCGCAGATCACGAACACACACACAAACACGTGTATTAAAGAACCCACACACCTCCTTCACCAGGGAGTGGTGATCAGCATTGACACCGGTGCCCCATTCTCCTGACACTTGGAGACCCAGAAAAGTGCCTCTCTTCCTCTCTTGCCCTTTGTCCCTTAAACAGTCTGAAGTCAGGAGTGCTTGTGGATTGTGCCACCTTCTATGCAGGAGACCACACTGCCCTGGAGGGTGGGAGGATTTGACTGGCAGGAGCCCTTTGGTAAGAGAAAAGACCAATTAACTTGTCAAATCCTTCCTCTCAGGTATATGAATGCTATAGATTTTTGCATAATAAAGTACCATTCCCCAGTAGCCATAAGCATCCATCTCTTTACATCTCTTTCTGTTCCATCTTGGTTCCTCAGGCACTCAGGAATTGCTACAGTATTCCCTTCAGTTGCATGGAACAGAAAAGGAACATTTTGCAACAATTTATCTCATTTGTAAAATGATATTAGTCTAAATGTAACTTCTAGGAGGCATAATACCTGTTCTTTGCATTGGTAAATAGATGGAACTCTGAACACTAAAATTGCAAAAAAAATTTACTGTTATCAAAATGTTTAATAAGATGTAATTAAAATTTTCAAAAATTAACACTAAAATTTAGCCTTAAATAATTTATTTGTTTAGCTGTAAACAATTTAAAATTCACTGAGAGCAACCTCTAAGATATATTGGTGGCAACGTGGCTGATAAACAGAAAGTTACCATACAGAATATTGGCCAAAAATCCAAAAATACTTGAGTGTCATATATAGCACACATATGAATTTGTTACTAGGAGATACGAAGTCAACTGTTTCGACTGCAATTCAAAGATCATATACTGTATTTTCTGGATCTTCCCAAAGACGAAATACTCTGATGAAACAAAGCAGTGACCTTAAAATCACGCGCGGACGCGTGCGATGGGACTGCTGTCTGAGTCTGTTAGCGCGATGGGGTTGAATCTGGGTGAGACACGAAGGTGCACCGCAGGAGTTAACCGGAACAGCAGAAGGATCTCAAATAAAATATGAGGCATGAGACTTGGGGGAAAATTAATTTTGAATTCATGCTATCCATAGTTATTTGATATTAGCCATTGCTTATTAATATTACTTAAAATTAACAAAAAAATTAAAAGATCCAAATTTGCCTATTTTACTTTTTAAAGGACTAAAAAAATACTTTAAAAAATGTTAGAACCATTGTTTTTTCTAAATAAAAATAAACTGCAATATATTTGCTGACAATATACAATAAAAGTAATACTCCAATAAAATATAAGAACATTAGAGCAAGGAAATGAAAATGTTTACCTATCAAACAGATCATTCATGTACAAATAATTCCCAATAGTTTCTAATTTTAATGGAAACCATGTTTTTGGCTATCATAGATCAGAGTATAGCTTTAATTGAAGAGAAATTTGAATAAGTTAAATAATGTCCTGCTAATTTTTGTTTTTCTGTATAATAACCAAATATTGGAAAATTTGAAAGAAAAATGTAAGAAATATTATCTATATTTAGATGTTTCCTTAAATGATATTCCTTTAGTCCTGACTGATGTGGCTCACTTGGTTGGGCATCGTCTCACAAAGTGGAAGTTCACCAGTTCAATTCCCAGTTGTGGGTTTGGTCCCCAGTTAGGGTGTGAATAAGAGGCAACCAACTGACATTTCCCTCCCTCTATATCTCCCTCCTTTCCCCTTTCTCTAAAATAAATTAAATAAATCAATCAATTAATTAATTTAATTAACATACTCATGTTAAAGTAACAATGCATTTGAGTCCTGCCTAGTGTGGCTCAGTGGATTGAGTGCTGGCCTGTGAAACTAGGGGTTGGCAGTTCGATTCCCAGTCAGGGCACACGCCTGGGTTGCAGGTCAGGTCCCCAGTGAAGAGCATGCCAGGGGCAACCACACATTGATGTTTCTCTCCCTCTCTTTCTCCCTCCCTTCCCCCCTCTCTAAAGATAAATAAAATCTTTTTAGAAAGATCTAAAACAAACATTTGATATTAAAATAGTTTATAATATTTTTTCAATAATGATGTTTTGTCACATGTGACTTCACAAGAGTTTAAATATATATAAATTTGTGTACAAAGTTCATTGCAAAATTTAATTTTTAGTTTAATAACTTTTTGATGATTTCAGTTGCTCCTGCCTTATAAGAGGGATATTTCTCCAAATTGAAATGAATTAAAAAATAAATATATATGTAAATATACATATGTATATATAAACCACAGTGACCTAATAAATATTGGTTAATTTGTTATTATTGCAATAGAGCACATATGAAAATCTTAAGTTATACCAATGTAATTAGTGATTTTGCTAAAATGAAGGTAAGACAAATTAATTTTATGTAATGAACATATAATTGTTAATGAATTATTATCATTCACCCAAGCATCATTGGCTTATCAACAAAACATTTAGACATGCACAATAATAATTCAGTCATCTTTGATATTTTGCTGTCAGCCATATAAAAAGCAGTTTTGCTCGCATTTTTTCAAGTTTGCCATTATAATAACTATTTATCAAAGCAGGAAAATAGAACATATTTTATTTAACAGTTTTAGCTTATTTATAACTTCTGAATACTTAGAAATATGACTTATCGCCCTCCATCTGTTCTCTTGCCTTGGGCCGCAGGAACACCCAGAGTGGGCTGCTGTCAGAGGGGAGGCGGATACCAACCCTGGGCCCAGCCACCCCCTAAGTCACACTGACAGAAGAAACCAGGGAGGCCTCCGGTGCAGCTGTGAGGGCCAAGTGAGGATTTCACACGCCTCCCCCTTTCCCAGACTCAGCAGGAGACACACACACACACTCCTCCCCACGTTCTCACAGATGTCCAACAATCTTTAACAAGAGGATAAACTTCTGCAGTAACATTTAAAAATGCAAATGCATGATTAAGGTGATGCCTTAATGTGAATGACTTTTAGTTGGTGTAATTAGTCTTCCAATTCATCCATCCTTTGGCTGTATTACTCATAAATGGGGAGTGCACTGCTATTGCACTATGGGGCAGTCCTCATCTAGTTGGCGATGTTTAGTTTAGCAAGGAAGGAAGGAAGGAAGGAAGGAAGGAAGGAAGGAAGGAAGGAAGGATTGAGGAATTGAGAGAAGTCTTAAAATGCAAGAAGGATTTTCCTAAGAGGTTATATTGCATCTGCATGCAGTGACCTAGTGGGTGCTTTTTCAGGCTGCACTCAAGGGTGCCCAGTTGAGGGCTGTGGGGGCTGAAATCCAGCTCTTGCTCTACTCACCAAGCCATATGCCCTGATACCAGGCAGAGTCAGCCAAAGGGGATGCCTTTCCCTCATTCTCACAATGTTGTTCCGTGGGCTAGCTGGGGCCCTACCTGCATGACTCCAGAGGGCAGAATTAGGTCCAAAGGGTGAAAGTTATATAGATGCTGACATGTGGTTAGTATAAGGAAAAGATATTTTATAAACTTGATGTCTTTTAATTCTTATAACAACCCTGAAAAAGTAGCTACAATTATTGCCCTCACTATAGGGGGGGAAAAACCCAAATAAACAAAAAAGCAACCTGAGGCTGATAGGCAAGTTGTTCAATGTGTGTAAACAACAAATACAGGATGCAAAGCCAGGCTTTTCTGAATAAAAAACCACCTGCGCTCATTCTACTATACACTATAATATGCTTTCCATCAGTTCTGGCAATTCTGTGATGAAATGGGCTGTCTCTGAAGCCATCAATTCCATATCTCTTTAAGTGTTTAAGAATAAATTGAATGTCAGTTCATCAGATATGTTATAAAAGGGATTTGCATACCCAGAGTAGTAGAAACAGGCAATGCCTACACATTCCATCCGGACTGTGATGCACACACAGCCCAGATGCAGTCAGGACAAGGGAAGCCACTCTGTGTGCCTTGAGCATGAAGGGTTTCAATGCAGGAAATCAGAGGCACACCCACCCACTGAAAGATTAAGGACCAAGATTAGGGAAGCCACCAAACATGATCTCAGGCTGCCACACTAAAGCACGCGGTTCACTAGAGTGCAAATTTTAAGAATTTCTGGAACGCTCCTGCCCTGTATCTCAGTTTATAGCATGAGTTGAGGTAATTGTTCAGAACCTCACATCTACTCATGCTTCTGACTGTAACTGCATCCTGATAATTCTGGACCCTCCTCTGCAGCCTTTCATTTCTCACAGGAGTTTCTCCTATCGGAAGAGATGCTAAGTCTGACCAGGACCACAGGGTTGGAGGATTGTGAGAAAGGTAGTTCCTGGCTAGAAGAGGGTGGTGGTGAGCTTGAGTTGACAATAAACATGCCAGTAAATGATGTAACAGGCATGTCCAGGATGGCTTTGAATGTGGCCCAACACAATGAGATATTTTTGTTTTCATTAGTGTTTGTGTATTTAGTGTGTGGCCCAAGACAACTCTTCTTCTTCCAGTGTGGCCCAGAGATGCTAAAAGTTTGGATACCCCTATTTATGATGTATACTTACTAATTTCCAGGTTTCCTCTTATTTTGTAGCAATACGGGAGTTTAAAAAGCAGAAAGTTATCAGGCCCCTTCAAGAGCTTTGTCACTATGGGAAGATATAGCACAGAGAGGGAAGGCTGAAGCTATGGTAAATTTTCACATTCATCCATTTGCCTAAGATTTGAGCCCCTTCAATTGGGCTGGACCTAAGAAAAGCAGGCAGCTTCAAAAACAGCCTGCTCCTCAGACTTTAGAAAAATTAGTGTTTACACTAAAGATTTTGTTCATAGGAAATATATTATGAGTGATGAATTTTAAGAGGCTATTTTTATGTATGTTGAATCATTGAATTTAGTTGAGTAGAACCTAGACATTATTTGGTCCCAGATACCCCAAACCACCTCTCATTTCTGGAAACATGGGAATTTTTGAGAGTATGGCTGGAGGTTGTGGGTAGTAACAGCATATCTTCTGCTGAGAATCCTGGCAAACTGTTCACAAGGAGGAATAGTGGCAAGTAGGCTAGTGATAGTGGGTTTGCAGAGCTACCTCTTAAGGGTTCAAGACCTACAAATATTGCCAACATGCTAGTTGGCAACACCCTTATTTTACAGCAGCAGTCAGAGAGGGAGGTGAAGGAACTAAGTGAAATCACAAGCAAGTTAAAGGCAGAGTCAAAACTGAAATTCAAGTGTCATGATACTCAGCCTGAGGTGTTTTCTATGAGAGTGACCTCCACTTCATATTCCATCATACCTACCTACCTACCTACCTACCTACCTTACCAGTCTTCCCTCTATTTGCCCCTCATCTTTCTGTAGCCATCTAATCATCTGGTTATGTAGTCTCCCTTCAACAATCCATCTACATACATGAGACTCTGTGAAGATATGAGAAGGCATCTATTTCCCTTTCTAGAGTTAATGGAAGAAAGGGAGTAGAAAACAGGGGAGCCATTGATTTTTGTTGGTTTGTTGTGGCTCCTACCTGAGTGAAGAAAAAGATTTTCATCTAAAACACAGCATCATAACAATAGCAGGACCTATGAATTTTTCCAATAGGTAATTCCAGGCTGATGACAATGTATTTGAAAAACAGCCTAGTGTGCTGCAATATTAAAACAGTAGGCCACCATGGCTATAATACACCCGCTATTGATAACGAGATTACAAACTCCTGTCTTGTAGTATTCTCTCTTTGGTGTCCTAGCACTCAATTTTGTAGCCAGGGAACACCCGCTGCCAGGGTAAGGGGAGGGTTTTAGTTAGTGTGAGCAAGTCTTTTGATTACACTTGGTAAAAATTCTTCCAGTTTTGTAGGTATCAGTCATGTTGCATTGTCTTATATCACCTTAGGAAACAAATCCTTGAAATAACTTGTTCAACGTTAGAAAATCATGTCCCTATTTACATATCTGAATCTAATCATGGTATTTATGCATATGACTTGTTTATTGTATTGAAAGAGATACTCTCTTCTGCCAAGCCTTAGGGGAACAGTAATCAAATTCATTAATTACTAAACATATGGCTTACATCTGAAATACTTTGTCTGAATTTGAGGGCTGAATGTTAAAAGGCACAATGACAGAGTATTTTCATAGGGTGACCAGATTAATAATAGTAATAAAATGAAATAGTAATAAAATATAAAATAAAGATAAAATAAAAGTAAAGAAAATAATTTATGGAGAATTATGCTAAGTATGTCACATGGGTTGTTACTTTTAACCCTCATGATCATTTAGTTTTGTCACATAGTGAAGTCGCATAACAAGCCCTGATGCCAGAAGGTGAGCTTTTACCGACTTACTGTGCATCGAGGACCCTGGGAACTGTCTTAGATGAGAAACTGTGGAAGAACTGACAGTGCCTGTGCTGGTAAGGAAAGAACAGGAACCAGTGGAGACAAGCTACTGGATGGAAATTTCATCTCAATAAAAAAATGATGCTCCCATCCTTGGAACTGAGCTTTCAAACAAGAGGTGAAAGACCCTTTTTTAATGAGTAGGTAAAAGATTTCAACTCTAAAACATGTTGAGTCTATTATATAACAGAAAAAAAAACCAAATTGTTTTCATTTCTACTTATTATTAGAAAAACAAAAGTGAAATTCTCCAAAAATTAAAAATAATAAAATAAAAGTCTTGAAATTCCTAGGATTTTTCTTAAAAGTTGACTCCAGAGTAAATGCCAGGTGTAGGTCCACCTTCTCAAAACATGGTCACTATATTTTTTGTTACTTGATCTTTAGAACTATGTAATCCTTAGGTCTGAGATTTAGATTCTTGCTTCCTGATATTGTTGTAAGGATTAATTGAATTAATGTATGTGTAAAACTTTGTAATGGTTGCATACCATACAGATATGAGGGATCAATGAACAGAAATAAAATGTATTTTTAGTTCCCTTAAATTTTTTTTTTCTGTATAGTGATACCAGTCACTCTTTAAAGCTACTGAACCAACCAAACATCTATCTGGTAAATACAGTCATATAGATATATCTAAGGCTTATATATTTTCATTGGCTCAACCAATATTTACATTACAACTGGCACCTATGAGCATCAGTTATGCACTAGGGCTACAGAAATTACCAATATATGATTCTGCTGTTTAGGACTATCATACAAATAAATAATTGGAATTTAGCTAAATTATGCTGATAGAGATATGGTGTTAACAAAAATGAAATGAATAACATGTTTAAAAGGTGTGAGGCTGGATTTACTGACTTCCTTATTGTTTAGATAAGCACCAGTAGTTATATAAATTCATGTGCTCTACAAAATTTGCATACATCGCTACATTGGCACATCCTGAAGCAATTAGCATACTGGTACGAATCCTGAACTAAGGCTTTGTGTATTCACATTTTTGCATTGCTTTATTTTCATCCATGGCTAAACTTGTGAGCAGGAGAAAATCTTTGCAGATAAAGTTTTGTAGCACAGAAGTTCTACACTAAACAATACCCTTGGTCAAGTCTTTGACTTGGCTTTGACTTTGACATGGGCTATGATGTCAATGAAGGAGAAAGAAGCCATGGTCCTTAGAGGCTGAAACACTTGATCCCAATTTAGTCAGTAAGAGGAGCTTGCAGAACAATTATACTCTAATATTAGAAAGTTATTTTTATCTCATGTGCACTACTACTTCAAACTCTGTGACCCAGGCAAAATGAGTGACTTTCATCCTTTGATTTTGCTATGACTTTTATCTCTGACTTCAGTCCTGTCTTTCCTGCTGCCTGAAACAGTCTTCCCTCTCCCTCTTTCTCTATCTCTTTTTCTCGAGCCACTTTCTGTGCCTTCTGTGCCTTAGACACACCTTCCTCCAGGAAGCCTTCCGCAGCCCTTCATACTATCCCCAGGCTGGGTTGGATATCTCTCCTTGTGTTTCCTTGGCCTTCTGCGCTATCATGGCTATTATATTTAACAGTTCCCTTGAAATTTATTTACTTTCTTCTCTCTTTTCTCTGGTCTACATTTAGAACCTTTCTTTTATTGTTCATGATCATATCTTCAAGGGATACAACAGGGTCTGGCACATTTGTGACATGAATATGTAAGCTTCAATAATTTTTTTCTAATGTGAAAACAGAATTCCATTAAATTAATGACTTGTCCAGGACTTCAGGAGGTTAGTGTAGTCCTCCCAAATCAGGCTGTGTATGGGTCATTTCAACACTACCGTTTCCTTATTTACTCTAGGAGAACCATATACACCATGCCAGAATTGTTGCCATTTCTGAACGGAGAGAGAAAAACCATTGAGGTTTAACTGTATGACTAAATAAAGTATGTGATGATGGTTGATGAGTTGTACTTTGTGTAATCGAAGGCATTTCCTAGACATTTGTATTTGGGTTGCCCAGTAGGATAGGATTTATTAAAAACTAAGCTAGAAAATACTCCGTAAGTAGGTAGGTGAGAAAAGTAAGGCCACCTTCTAGGGCCAGGAACGAAAGAGACGGTCATGTCTTTAAGTGACAGTGTTGGTAGTTAATAAATGCAGGTCTCAAGCCTTAAAATGTAGGACATGGAAAGGGCAGATCATAAAAGTATTTTGTGCAGTGTGAAAAAAACTATTTTTCAATAACTGAAAATGGTATATGGAATGTATCTACAAAATTTATCCTTTGATTTATTTTTTCCTTTGATTTATCTATTAAAGTGCTTCCTTTGCTTTTTTAGACATGGATTTAACATTTGCTGTTATTTTTAAGCACCATAAAAATACAAACCAACCCTCTTGCCTAGAAAACTACTGCAACAGTACTGAAGTAAAATAGTCATTTCTTTTCTCCAAAATCACAAAACTTTCATATGTGGGAGAAGAACTACTGTAATTTTAGCAACTATAACTTGGATTGAAACCAACACCAATATGTGTGTGCAGGGGGTGTATTTCAATAGTTACTAATCCATCTGTGAAATATCTAAAGTCTCTCTTACAAATCCTTTCTTGGGACAATTTGTAATGTAGTAAATAGAGAAAAACATCAACTATTTGATGTTTTTATTTCCACTTTCTATTACAATTACAATTCCAACTATTATATTTCCAATTTCTCATTATAATTTGCCCCAAGTATATGAAGCTTCATTCTATCTGCACACTACAATAAAAAACAAAAGTCTCAAACTATAGGCAAATGCAAAGGGACTAAATTAAAGTATCTCTTCATCTATCATTCCACATGCTGAAGAATAATCACCAGCTGATCATTCATCTGTCACTTTCTTTATGAGCAAAGTAAAAAGAGATAACTCACCTCTCAAATGAAGACACGTTTACTGAGAAATCAACATTCATGCATTATACTGGTCTATGTGTATGTGAATAAATGTCTTAGAATATATATCTATATTTCTACCTATCTATGAAATTTCAAATACCTTACCATCCCCATCACCCCCACATCCACTATTTTCTTACATGAAAAGATTTGGGATAACAGTTCTTAAATATTAGCAGGTATAAAATTTATGAGGATCTACACACTTGATTGCTATCAAATAATTGATAATAATTTGTGAATTGAACTACCAGTACACTACCATATATATTTACAATTTCAAGAAAGAGAAAAAGAAGGAGGAAGCCAAAGTAGAAACAAATGGAGAAATACCTAATACTTTCTTACACAATGAAAACATGAGTATATGTTCATAACCATACATGTGCAAATTTGCAAATGAAAGGCCTTCAAAATAATAATGGGATAGTGAAGTAGATGCAAATGTATTGCAAATTGACTCTCCAGAAAAAGATCATTGTATTATTGTATTAAGGGGGGCACTTTAGTCCATTTTCCCACTTAGAATGTGGGTTGTGCGTATCGAGGGGTGCCAACACATTTACAGAGCATTTGTTAACTTGAATTTTAATAAATTAAAAACATCAGTATTACAAAATTGAAAGCTGGCAAATTTGATTTAATGGGATCCTGAACTCCAGGCAAACCCATGTCATTTGACTCTGCCTGGAGGAAGGCTCTGCCAGGAGGCGTCACAGCCACAGTGGATGGTCAGTCTGTGCTTGTGTGCAACATCAGGCTCAGCGACGATGTTCCCCTCTTAAAAAATTATATTGCTAAATGTGAGTGACAAAGCTTGAGCAACCCCTTCAAATCCATAAAGATATTTGGAGGAACCGAAGCACCTGTATAATAAAACCAGGATTTCTAAAACAGAGAAGCTAGAGTGTATGTAGCATCTTGCGGAGTAATCAGATAAAAATGATTACACAACTTTCCAACAATAAATTTCTTCTGCATTTGCTGAGTGAGCATGCAGGGAAGGAAAGAAACACATCTTTAGAACCATTCTTTTATCTATCAGAATTTTCTGTGGAGGCTTTAAAAGCATTTGTTTCCCCTTTCTCCCCTTAATGCTCTTTCTAAACAGATCTTGAGAAGCCCTTGAAATGGAGAACTTACACTTAAATCCACACTTAGCTAGGATCCATTTCTTGACAATGACAAAAGGAAAAAAATCATCCCAAACTTCCTTGTCACTATCTAAGCAAATACCCTATCTATCATAAGAATTGTGGCTCCTGGGTAACAGATTAGGCACATCAATAAAACACAGTAACCACAGTTTGAGACAAATGCCCTAATATGTATAAGGTCAGAGGTTGACCAAGGTCACATGGAACCCAAAGCATATTTATCACTGGCCAAGCTTCAAACTGAGTTTTAAATTTTGTCAGACATGAAAAACTGCTACCAGATGGTGTCAAGATAATTCCTCTCTGTATTAAAAACACACAGTTAGGTACAGTCAAGAGTAAAAATCAAATAATTAGTCCAAACCCCAGTACACACCTGGCACCATTCCTCCTGCAAGTTAGGAGGCACATTATTACCATTTCTGTCTCTGTCCAATTAAGAAAACCCACATACCTACTACATAGTGGTTTACTAACACAGTTAGCAAATGATGATTTTCTAGAGCCATGGCTTATCCCAAACCAATAGGAAGAGACAGCATATTACTTCAAATTGTAATCCTATTTCCAACAGAAAGTGAGAATTAAAGGTTCACTCCCAGTCACCCCACCTCCACTCTGTAACCCCCTTTAATTTAGCCCTGGCCAGTTTGCTCAATTGGTTGGAGCATTGTTCCATACATCAAAATGTTGTGGGTTCGATTCCTGATCAGGGCACATACCTAGGTTTCAGGCAGGTCAGGACACATAAAGGAGGCAACCTATCAATGTTTCTCTCTCTCCCCCACCCCATCAATAAACATATCCTCAGATGAGAATTTCAAAAAGTTAGTTTATATGGTGAGATTGTCAGTCCCTGTTGTATAAAAGAGCCCCCTCCCCAGATTATTACAAATTCCCATACTACGTGGCTAAATTCCATTCTTTGGTTAATCTAAAAATTCAGTGAAAATGTTTGGCAGCTCCTCAGATAAGAGAAACCATATGCGATTGGATCACAAGGTAAAAAGTAGAAGGCATAAAGCAGCTTTAAGGAGTATATAAAAACACCCAGATTGGTAAAATAAACTAGGAAAAATGTATACATTAGGAAACACAAGGAAGTATGTTATTAATATTTCATAATATGTTTACCTTAAATGTTTTTAAAATATAAATTATCACATTTAATGATAAAAGTATTTGTTTAACTCTAGTCTGGTGTGGCATTTCACTAGGCAAAATGGGGGTCTGGGATCTAGAATCACAAATTTTCTAGCTGTTAAGATGAAAATCTCATTCTCTTTTAAAGTGTGGGTCTTAGACAAACAGAGGAATCCTGGCAATGGTCATGTGGAGATGCAGAATATCACAAAGTGCTGAAGGAAATTCTGTTTGAATCATTCTGGATACCCAGAATCTCTAAACAGGGTTCCTTTTCCCCCATGAATTCTGCTCACTGCTCTGTCAGAGTGAGAGCATCATGTAATTTTAATTACCAACCTTACTGCTGAGCAAAGTTTTCATGCTAGGAAGTGGCCAAATTATGGGACTTCTGGCATTTGGTTTCATTTCCTAGAAACTCATCACTTTCAATAGGGTTATATTCCCCCACCCACCTGAATGGAGCACAATAAAGATTTTATTCTATGCTCCAATAATTATTGGCAAGGACATGGTGCCTCCCTCTGTCACCACGCAGGAGAGAGCACATGAAGAGGATCCCAGGAATGGGGAAGATGGGGTAAAGTGAGGTCACAACTGGCAGCAAGAAAACCAGCCAGTCTTTGAAAACAAAGATTGTAAATGTCTACTGTTTTTTAAACTTATTATTTTTGGCAGGATTGCATATGTTCTCTGTGCTCATTCCACGAATCTGGCTGATTATTATTCCAATCACCAGAGGAAGAGAGAGTCACATTAATTTGTAGTAATT
>PVKU01001405.1:275000-306550 GCA_004027475.1 Anoura caudifer
TCAAGACTCAAGTCTGGGTCCGAGACCCGAAGCACCCTCTGAAGCAGGGAGGTGTGGGAGGGGGCGCAGAGTGCGTCTTATTCGGAGCCGCATTCGGCCTGAAGCCTTCCCCCCGCCTCAGAGAGCAGAGGCCGAGCTTGGAGCACTTCCCCGTGCAGTCCCCGGCCTGTCGCCTTCTGCGCTCGGCTTGGCCGCCGGCTCAGCGGGCTGCAGGAAGCAACGCCCTGCCCGCGGTGTCTGACCAGAGCAGCAAAGGAGCAGAAGGGAGAACCTCTGAAGGAGACGCAGACAGTCATGCGAGGGCGGAGAGGAAAACCATATTTATTGGATTGGCATTTCTCTTAACGGAGCTGTTTCTTAATGATATTTACTTAACTGTATTTGACAGCAGTTACGAACACGTCTCCCGTAAACAGCATCTATACTCCTTGCGCCTGCAACTGCCTGTCAGCTCCTAAGCCAATCGCAGTAATAACCGCTGGATCATTTTAAATGTGGCTAAACCGAGGTTGGACAAAATCAATCTGCCATATGCTGGCTCTGAAGGAAATCACTTGCAGTTTGACGAATTGCTTGCAGTCCCTCCAGCAATCCATAACTCGCTCTTTCTTCTTCTTTCCTCTCTTTGCACTCTCCCCCTTTCTCCGAGCCGCTCCCCCATCTGCTTTACCCTTTCTCGCCGACTCCAGGTAATCCGAATTGCACTGACCCTTCTCATCCTCTGATTACCTCTCTGAAGCATGAACTTGGGATAAAATCACACATCAGAAAATTCACCGTAATTATTTTGCGATACATCAGCACCGATCAATCACGCGCGCGACTCAGTGCTGGAATGCCCCGCACAGCCCGGGACGCGGATTCGCGTCCCTCCTGACTGACAGTTTTGGTAATTAAGTGATTGTATAGACCTCTCCGACTGTTCTAACAACCTTGTCAGGGCCTGTCTGTGGACAGAACATGCTGAAAATCAATGTGCTGCCTGCTCTCTGAGCAGTTCTGGTCGTGTACTTAGACTGATCGGGGAGGGGGAATGGACAAAAAGGAAAACAGCAGCTCTAAACGATCAGATTACCGGGGCGGGGCATAGAAAGTTTACTTCTTTGTGGGAGGAGGGAAGGACAGAAAACTAGGACCAGGTCACTCCTACTATGCAGATCCCGGCGCCTGGAGTGGGGTGGAGCGACAGGCCGGGTGCTTGTGGACCTGGGCGCTGTGATGGGGCGGTCGTGGCCTCGCCCACCCCCGGGGGTGGCGGGATGGGCAGGGGCCTTCCGGGGCTACAGCTGCGGGGTCTGGCTGCGGACAGCAGCGTCACCACACGCAGGAACCACGATTCGGCGGTACGTTTTCGCCCGGATTAGAGGCAGAGGTTGGTGGCTCAGTGTAAATGTCACGTAGCAGTTTTAATAAAGGAATGTTCGGGTTGTTAGATTCGGCAGTATAATGTGAGTTTTGTGCCCCCCCTTCTCAATTCTGCTTCGGCCTCCGCCACCCCCTCCATTCCCGAACGCACATCACACTTCGGCGCACGTTACAAATATATTACATATTCAGAGTGATCTCGCTGCGGCGTGGGAGGGAGGGGCACTCTCTCCGAGCTTAACATCCACCGGGCGGAGGGCCGCCGGGCGCTGGCCCGACCGCCGGCACCAGCAACAGGAAAATGACCGAGACCCGAGGAAAAAAATCCCATTGAGAAGAGGATCCTAAAAGGCCCGAGCTAGGAGGAGGGACCTCCGGTTCTCTGCCAAAGTGTTTCAGTTAAGGGTATTTTAATTCATTTGCAATCGCTCTCCCAAATCTTAAAAACCTAACCAATTGATGGCTCATACACACAAAACAGGGAAGGGCAGCAAAATCAATCCACTGAGTTCAAAGCCCTGGGGCGCGAGATGAGGCTTCAGGGTGCTGGGCGTAGGGCCGAGGGTGCTGCGGCAGGTCCCACTCACCGCGCCAGAACGCGGGCCCCACCCGGCAGACACCTGACTCTGTGTGTGCGCGCGTGTACGTGAAGGGGGGCATCACACCCCAATCCACCCCACCGCTTGCCTGTCTCTTATGCCAAGAGCCGCCCATCCTCGGAGAGAAAAATATGAGTGTGGGCACTTTACGCACCATTAGGGAGACACTACAGTTTTAATGTGGTCTAATTAGTGCTGCTAACCGAGCAAATATTATTATATTGAATAATTATAACGCGATGAAAATATTAATGCTTTTGAACTTTGCACGTGGGAGCCATTCCTTTAGTTCTCCCGGAACCACCTCCCCCCCAACATTCTCAGACCCACCGGCAGAGGCGGTCCGACGCACCTACAGGAAGGTGAGTGCACAGACTAGTTCAGGACGTGAGTGTGTCACCGCAGACACAGAAACCACACTCTGGCCCACGCCACACATCACCCACCACGCAAAAGACTTCCTTCCAATGGCGTCCTTTTTTTCTCCTTAGCAGGCCGTGAAAATCAAACTATACAGGGGTCCGATGGGGTCCCTCTTTACTGCGCACATGCTGGGCACCCGAGTAATGTCCCGGTGTGCGCGCTGGGAGTGTTCTGTTTTAATAAGGGCCGCCAGGCAGGTGGAGTTGCAGGAGAAGGACCCACTTAATTAGCATTTAAACTCACAGCCCTCTCTTATTACCAAATACTTCTCCCTTGAGAATTTGGTGAAAAGCAGGCATTTAACAATTAGGAGATAAGGAAGGCTCAAAATAGAGATTCAAATCTTAACTCTCTTAGCGAGTTTGGAGAGCCAAAGCCACGGGGGAGCGTGAAAGGGCTGGGCGGGAGGCACGCAGGGCCGGAGATGGAGTGAGTGCCAGCTTTCCGTGTGATCAGCCCCACCGCTCCCTCTCCCTCCTCGAGCCCCCACCACATTCTTACGGAGCCCCAGGAGACAGGAGCCAAGGGAGTGTCCTGCCCTTGCTTCCTGAAGACAGGGCACCTCTTTCCTAGTCACTAGGCTGGACCTGGAAAAGGGCCTAAGTAGTTTTCAAAATGAGGCAATGAGTTTGTCCAGGGGAAATGGAAAGGTGTCGTCTCAGCGGATAGCGCCCCCTCTCGGGCTGAGTTGCCTTCCCGCCCCCAATCGCGCCTGCCCGCCTGCACCCCGGCCCATTTGCTTGAGGCCCTTAGTTCCTTTCCCACATGTTCTGGGACGCCGATTCCACAAGCAAAGGTGTTAGCTGCTCTGGTTCTCCCACGCAACCCTTTCCCCTGCTGGTGCGCCTGGGCACGAAATGGCCTCCTAGCCTCGTGTCCAGTTCAGCAGGCGGTCCGGCCTGGGTACACCCCCGGAATTGGAGGATTCTGCAACCCCCCCGAAAGACTGCGAGAGCTGACAGCGACTGTCCCCCTCCCCCCACCCCCCGTCCCCCACCCCGCACTGTGTCTGGGAACCCAGCTTCACCCACTCCAGAGGCAGGAGCCTGGGCGGGGAGCTTTCAATTTGTTCCAGTGATGGCTCTAACTTAATAAGGCGATTGATTAGCGCTCAAAGTGCCGTTTTAATTAGACGCTTGTTAATTAACATCGCAAATGAATTTCCCCTTTCCGGATTGGCATCTTCGCCCAGCTCTCTAAGGCTTTCATTTCTTTTTCTGCCTGGGCCCCTCCATTCCCTCTTAACATAAGGAGCGGTTAGAGAAATGAACTCTGGCCCAGAACCTTAGAAGCTTCAGAATTTTTTTTTTTAATTATTGCTTATTCGGTAACAGTTGTCCCACTTTCCCTCCTTCACCCCCATCCACTCAGCCTGTCCCCCTCCACTTCCATAATCAGTTCCTTCACCATTGTCCATGCGTTCTTCACATATGTTGTTAGACGAATTACTTTACCTTCTTTCAATCAGTCCCTCCTTCCCAGTCCCTACCTCCCCTCTTACAGCCATCTATTCCATCATTCTATGCCTATCTTCTCCCCTCACCACCCCCCCCCCGTTCCCGCCCCGACTTGCAAGAAATGCGTGGTGGTGCCAAAAGGGTTGGAGACCGCTGCATTAGATTCCTCTTACAAGTGAGATCTATGGTGTTTGTCTTCCACCTATTGTTTCTTTTTCACTTAGCGTGATAGTGTCCATTTCTATCCACGCTGTCCCAAAAGGTAGGACTGAGTTCTTTCTGCTGTGTAGTATTCCATTGAGTAAATGTACCACAGTTTTTTAATCCACTCTTCTACTTATGGGCACTTGAGCTGTTTCCAAATCTTCACTATTGTAAATAGTGTTGCTATGAACATGTATGTGGGTGCATAAATTCTTTGGGTATTTTGGGATTCTTCAGGTATATTCCCAGCAGTGGAATTGCTGGGTCAAAGGCAATTCCACTTTAAATCTTTTGAAGAAATTCCATACTGTTTTCCACAGTGGCTGCACCAGTCTGCATTCCTACCAATTTTACAGCGGGAGGTGCCAGTGTCACACGGGTCCCCTTTCATTTCTCCAAGAGCCAGCCTTTGATGGACAATGGTTCAGCTGAAGAAGAGTGAAATAAAATCTCTCCTCACGTTCCCCCTAGGCTCCTCCTCCAACTGCCTCCACTTTATCACCATCTCTACCTCCATCCTTGACTCACCACTGGAGATGTCTTTCTCCCTCCAAATTTGTAACTCTGGAAAGAAGAAAGGAAGTGGAGGCAGGAGTGGGGAATAGCAATTACAGTCCTGCTTTGAGGGCACTGGACCATCTCATCAGATCAAACCAAACCTGCTGTAAAATCTTGCTACTGGGGTCTTTGGACATATGTGCATTTAGTTTCTGTTCTCTCCAAGGAGCTCCAAGAGTATTTTCCTGCAGCACTCAGGAGAGGTGCCTGGAGCCAACATATATCCACAGATTGCAGCCAGCCCCACAGTCAAGAGATTAAAAATTTGAACAAGTTATGGACATTTTTACATTATTCCTCATAGATACAAAAAAAAAATCCCTCCGAGGACATCCCTCTGCTTGGAACACACCCCTTTTTCTTTCGAAACGAAACACACACACACACACACACACACACACACACACTTCATTTCCTTCGGGAAGCCTTTCTGTTCCCCCTACTCCTCCCAAGGTAGGACTCTCCACTCTCTTTTGCATCCCCTCTATAGCAGATTTATATTGCCCTCCTGGCATTTAGGACAATTTCCACCATGTTTAAACTCTGTCAACTCTCTTAGGCGGGCTAATGTCCCATTCTTAAGCATTTGGCACAGAATGCACATTCGGTAATGTTTATGGACTGAGTGATTGAACAAAATGAGAGAAGGAAGAAGGGAAAAAATATGGCTACTGTATGGTAACTATAGCCAGAAACAGCTGCCATCTTTGTGTTGTTCATTTATCAAACTCTTGCTTCACACTTTGTAGAGAGCTTTTACATAGCAGGTCTTATTTACTCACCACAGCACCATTTTCTAGGCAAGATTTCACCCATTCAATAAAGAAGGAAGTTGGTGATCAGAAAGGTTAAGTGCCTTGTTCAAGAACATTGAAAAGTGGCAAAAAATAAGACTAAAACTCCCTCTTTTAGCATTCTTTTGTGTACATATTTACTTGCCTTCATGCTGACTGCTTAGGTACAACACACATCTGACCCCCCAGGGAGAGCCAACTTTGCTAAGTCTCTTCCACACTGCTGATCTGTAAAGTTGTGGTGAAACGTATAGCTCTCACAAGTTTTATTATGATACCAAAATGATCTCGTGAACCCTTTATTTCCCTAGAACAATTAGTAATTGCATAGACTATCATTTTAACCTGTTGTTCTGTTAAACCAGTTTTCCGTTACCTTATTCGTTTGCTTCTATGTTACCTTTCTCCCTCTGCTCCCAACCTCCACTCTCCTGGTTTCAGCCTATTAGGTAACTCAATTTCAGTGTTTTCATATCTTTCTCTTTATTACATTATTTTTCTAAACAAATACACATCAAGCCCTTAGGCAGTTGAAAATATATTGATAGACTGGGGAAAAAAGAAAGAAAATGTCCGACGTTTCTGTAGCTTTGAAAAGGCGAGAAGTCATACTATAGTTGGGGAATCAGCTTTCGAAAGGGAAAGCTTACTTGTGTGTCATGCATCTTTTATATAGAAAGGAACAATAGCCGGCTCTCTTGGTTTGGGGCTCTTGGCGCCGCCCAGTGGAGACAAGCGCCTTTGCATCTCATATCTCATGCCAGTCAGTTGGCATTGTCATCTTTGGACCCTTGGAAACCGTCAAATAAAATGTGATAGGAAGAAACACCAGTTTGAAGTTCTTCATAATCTATAGGTAAATTTCTTCAAAGTTCAGTTCTATTTTAAAAAACCTGATGCTCCAGTTTAAACACAACCCCAAATCTAGGTTGTAAAAGTGAGCCTCTGAAGAGTCTACTGAGAAACAAAACTTGTTAAAATACACAAGTGTTTGAAACTTTCTCTGTGGTGGGGAGCGAGCGTCTTTAGTGATCAGGACTCATGTCTCTTTCAAAGCCAGGAAGGAAATGTTCTCTATTATCCACAGTTGGCAAATAACTGCTTTCTATGCAAAAATTCTAAAATATTCCAAAATTTTTAAATTTTCTCTTTTCCTTTGTCTTATTTCAAAGGAAATTAAGGCCTGAAAGTGAAAGATACTTTTCAAACTTATGTCAATTTAGGCTATATTTATTTGTATTTTAAATCCAGTGGGAAAAAAACTGATTAAATCCAGTCAGTGCATTTCTTTTCCTATACATAGGAATTGAAAAATGTGATTAATGTGCACTCTGTTCCATTTCTGAGTTTTGATTTTTTTAAATGAAAAGTTAATTATGTTTGCTTAAGCGCATATACAGTGTGGGGTAAAAGTAGGTTTACAATTGTTTATGTGGAAAATAATACAATAATTAATAAATAATAATGCAAGGAGAAACTAAATTCTACATTTGCCCCTCCCTATGTGTATATATATATATATATATATATATATTCTCAGAAAAAAATGGCAGAAGAGGAATGTGTCTATAGAAAAAGAACTGTGGAAAGTTAAGGAACAAAACTCTACCCCTGAATAATTTGTTTTTCATTAAGTTTTTAATCTAGTTTTAGTCTTCCAGTCCCTCTTGTAGGTCTTCAGGCCACTAGTAGCATTTCCCCTCTGGTAGGATCCAAAGATGAGACTGGCCTTGATAAAAAGTCAAGGTCCTGCCTTCCCCTCGCAATTGTTGCTCTGGAAAGCTGATCAAACATCCCACCCAAAGAACTTTTCGATCATCTTAACCCTTTCTTAAGAAAACACCATCTGAAACATTCATAAAGTGGGGCCTACTGGGCAGAACTTCTGTTTTTCATAAAACGAACACCCTCTTTTCACCTAATATTTCCACCTTCCACTCTCCCTTTCTTTTTAGATTTCATTTTTCCATAGGGATATATTTCTGTGTCTTGTGCGCCCAGTTTTTGAGCTCTTGAGTCATTTTAGACATCAGAACAAAATAAAAACAGGCTTAAATAAATTATTGATGAAGGTCGAGAATAAGTGACTTGTGCAGTGCCGTCAGATCTGGATCTTAAATGTTTTTCCTCCTCCCTACTTCCCACCCAGAATAGTTTGCCAGGAACGGGCATGTTAGAGTGCCAGGTTTGGGAGGAAATGCGCCTCGTTTGGGAAGCTGGTGGATAAAGTCTGCATGAGAAGAGCCCTAATTGCTATTAGGAAGAAGAAGAATGTGCACCGACTGCCTGCAGTTCTGACGGCCTCCGAGCCCTTCCCGCAGAAGCCAAGTGTGCCAGGGGCGTGGGGTGCGGGTGCCGCGAGGGTGTGGGGCGTCCGGCCTTTCGGGCGGGACATTTCGGCCTTAGATAAGTCAGGTGCCCTGGCGGGAAGGCCGGGCCGGGCCCGGGGCGGGCTCGCAGGCTCCTAGAAGGGGCCGAGCCCGCTCCAGGCACCATCCAGGCCCTGCGCGGCTTCCCCGCCCAGAGGGGCTGGACCCCAGCCGCCGACTGGCCGGCCCCTCACGCCCTCCGGAGGGCTCCCTAGGCCCTCAGAGGGGCTTCTGCTGCCGCTGGCCGCGCGTCCCGCCGTGGCTCACCAACCCTGGCCCTCACCAAACTCCCCTCACTTTCCGAGAAAATCGAGAACAGCCCAAAGTATACATCTCCTGGCCTTGAGCTCCTCAGAGACAGACCTCTGGAAAAACAACAACCACCACCACAACAAAAAACTCCAAAAACGGCACAGAGAAGATAAGAAACAGCTCAACACAACCTTGAAATAGTGCGGGCCTTTTCTGGGTCAAAAACATCGAATTCTCTGGGAAAACGCAGGATGAATTCCCCGCGCAGCCCCTTCCGGATCAGGGCCCCGCAGATCCAGCGCCAACAGCAAGGTAGTATCTGGCCCCCAAAAGTCATTTGCCTCCCTGACCCCCCACCCCCCACTTTTGGTCCTGAATTGGAAAAAAAAAATCTGCTCTGCTCCCCAGAAAGTGAGCTTCAGCATCTCAGCTAAACCCCAGATTTCCGCCCAGCCCTTGAAGTCGTTAAAGACCATTTTATACCGTCATTCTGCACCTAGTCACGGAAGTGATGCCAGCCACTCAGATTCATAGGGTTCTTAAAATGGTAATTTGGAGTAAAATGTAACTCAAAGAACTTTGAATCATTCATTAGCACCTTATAATTACTCTGCTAATTAGGTTGACACGGCACTTAATCAGGAGTAATACGCCGTCTTGTCACTGGCACTTCCCATTACTCTGACATTCAACAAGAGACAGGTTGGAGACGTCCTGGAGAAAATAATGCAAGTCGATACCCTCGACGAGGCGTCACAGTCGAGCCGTGCTCCAGGTCCCCCAGTGGATCCACAGTGACCGTTTCCTTTCCGAATGACGGGGAGGGGGAGTGGGGGGGGGAGTGAACACTGAAAAACAGGCTCGTGGCGAAAGGGCCGCTGCGGACCCACCACCCAAGCTTCTCCTCGGCTGCCCTCGCCGCAACAGAGCGCCTTGGGGTTTTATCTCCCCTGCTCGGGAGAAAGTGTCTGGCATTTCCTCCGTCACAGGCCCTGATCGGTGACCGGACTGGGTCCCCGGGTTTGAGCAGCTGGCGGCTTCCCCAACCTTCCCCAGCCCTTCCCGAGGGCGCCGGTGGACACGGACCCTCAGAGCCCTGCGATAGAGCTGGGCCAGCGCCCGGCGCCTGAGCTCTTTCGGGGAGAAATCAGAGCTTGAAGTCCGTCAGCCCTCCCGGCCAGAGCTCTCGCTGCTGGAGTTACACACTTTCCCGTGGGTTCGTTCGTTCAGGGGTTCCCCTTCTCGGCTCTCAGGGTCCTCAGACTAGCCACACGCGTGTTTGGGAGGCTGCGCGGGAGGCCGCACGGGAGGCTGGACAGGCAAGCCGGCCGGATCGCTTTTCACTCCCTGCACTCTTTCCCTCCCCCGCTCGGATGTAAGAACACGGGCAAACCCTCACTGTTCTGTCTCTCTTTTAGCCCTTTGGGTCCCTTCTCTAGTTTCCCGCTGCTCTCTTTCTCTCTCTCCCTTTGCCCTCCCTCCTGACAAGGGCCCCGGGACCACAGTAGGACTAGGCACTGGGCCTCCGGCCACTGGCAACAGGATCTGCGGCTTCTCAAAAGAGCAGCCGAGCCCGACCCGCGATCGCTGACGGGCTCACGAGCCGCTCGGCCATTGGCTCCCCGCACGTCGGCGTCGCTCGCTCGCACAGGCGCGGCCAATGGGGGCGGTGGGGTCCGCGCACGGCTTGGGCGGCGGGGGCACGGTGCGGCGAACAGCGGCCGTGGCCGTGACGTCACGGGAGGGGGTCGGCGCCGCCCGCCAGCAGCCGAATTACAAGCGAACGCGCCGGGCAGCAGCCGGAGTCGCACGGCACCGCGTCTCCGCCGTCTTCTCCGCCTGCACCTGCTCCTTCGTTTTCTCCTCTTCCTCCTCCTCTTGTGGCCGCGACCACCGCGGCGGTGTCTGCTCCACAACTTTACAAGAAAGTTCAGAAACTCGGCTCCTGGGGCGGCCAAGTCGTACGCGACAGCCACCTCGGGGAGCCGCCGGGGAGCTCCGAGGGTGTGCAGCCGCCTGGGTTTCGGGGTCGCTGCACCTGACACGTCCGCCGCTGCCGCCTGGTGCCAGGCTGTGAGAGACCCAGGCGGCGGCGGCAGAGGCAGCGCAGCAGCCTCAGGGGTCACCTCCTGACGCCCGCGCCACCACCGCCGCCCCATAAGCGCGGTCGTTCCTGGAGCGCAAGCTCTGTGCTTCCTCAACAATTTTTGTAACTTTCCCCCAGTCTTCCTTTCTTCCCACCCTTACTTTTGGCATAAGGGGGGAAAAGTTGTGTCGAAACTGTCCACCGATTGTCACCTCCCAATAATCCTTCCTTCCCTCCCTCCCCACTTTTTTTTTTAAGCGGCAGCAACATTGTTTAGTGTTCATTTTACAATCGATAGCTTTCTTTGCTTTGTCGGGGCGGCTGCTGAGCGGCGGAGTGGCGTGGACCTCATGTAGAAATGACAACAATGGAAGGGGCCAGCGGGTCGAGTTTTGGAATAGACACGATTTTGTCCAGTGCCAGTTCGGGCAGCCCCGGCATGATGAATGGAGATTTCCGCCCACTCGGCGAGACTAGGACCACGGATTTTAGAAATCAGGCCACTCCATCCCCCTGTTCAGAGATTGATACGGTAGGAACCGCGCCTTCCTCTCCCATCTCTGTCACCATGGAGCCTCCGGAGACGCATCTGGTAGCAGACGGGCCCCAGCATCACCATCACCTCCACCACAGCCAACAGCCGCCGCCACCAGCCGCAGCCCCAACGCAAAGTTTGCAGCCTTCGCCGCAGCAGCAGCCGCCGCCGCCACAGCCACCCGCACAGCAGCTGGGCTCGGCTGCCTCGGCCCCCAGGACTTCCACCTCTTCTTTTTTAATTAAAGACATCCTGGGCGACAGCAAACCTCTGGCGGCGTGTGCACCCTACAGCACCAGCGTCTCCTCTCCCCACCACACCCCGAAGCAGGAGAGCAACGCAGCACACGAGAGCTTCAGGCCAAAGCTGGAGCAGGAGGACAGCAAAACCAAACTCGACAAGCGGGAAGATTCCCAGAGCGACATCAAATGCCACGGTGAGTCGCGCCGCCTCGGCCCCCTCAGCCTCAGCCGTCCAGCTTTTCCTGCTGGTTCCCTGTCACCCCTTCAGTCTCCCGCAGATCTCTGATGGGGAGTAATTTCGGCACCTTCTAAGGCAATTGCGCCGCAATTAAAAACTGCAGGCGGGAGGGAGGCCTGGGAGTTTTGTTTCGAGACTCAAAGACTCGTTCGAAGTTCTGCTTATTGTTACATTTCTATCTCTCAACCCACACCGACATCCACCTCCTTTCTTTGTTTTACTTAATTTTAATTTATTAGGAAAAGGGCCAGCGGCGAGGGTATCTGACCGGAAATACTTTCGTTGATAAAAGGCAAGGACTCCAGATTTTTTAAAACCGAGACTTTGTGAGTGCGAGTAGGGAGACGTGGGAGAAACAGGCTTAGCTAACGTGGTGTCTTGGGGTGTGATCACAACATGGTACTTACTGTTTAATGAAAATTGTTTCATTCGCCCTATACACCATGTTTTCTAAACAACAGCACAGGACTTAATGAGGGAAAAATTTCCAAGTTGGTTAACAGAGCAACTTCTTGAAAATTAGATCCTGGTTAATATAGGGAAGTCCACAAGATAAAAATTTATAATCAGGTTTTCAGTATTTTTAAAAAACCCTTCTTACCCCATGGCCCCAACTGAATGTCTTCATTTTAGTAAAATTTCTGGCTCCTTATTAGTAATTGAGACATAGCATTTATGAAAGTAAAATTTATGGAATTGAATTTATCTATTTTCTTGTAAAATCAGAAGATGGCAATTGAAATTGTCCTTCAACTCCCTTTTTCACATTTTTCAGACAGTTTCATAAGTAGTCTGGTCTTTACGACAAAAGCATTTCAACATAGCAGGAAAGTTCGTTTTTTCCTTTACTAAGTGGTCTATTATTATTACTGTTACTATTACTATTATTATTATTAATCTTTGCCATCTCTGGGAAAGATGTGCTCGGACTGTCTGGAAGGTAGGATATTGGCTCCTCATTTTACTATTACAGCATTAGCATAATAGTGCCCAAAACAGATGTACAGTCTGGTCTGGTGATTTTTTGTGCACCAACCTCCCCAGTGGGTCAATTAGAGAGATTATTGTTCTTCCTGCAGGGAAGATCAAGGAGCGCAGCAAAAAACGGGTACAAACAGAGAGGGATTGACATATCGATTTCCCAGCATTTCAGTAAAAAACCAAAGTTGACAAATGGAATCCGGAAATCTCTGGGCTGTCACCTGAATGGGTTCAGTGATTTTGAGCTCAGCTCGGTGTCTGGGTGACATATTCTTTCGGAAGCTTTGCAAGATGTGATGCAAGCAGCTGCAGAGACCTTGATTCCAACATTTCCCAACCGTACCTGATAAAGGAAAACAAATGCCTATAACTTTGAGTAAACAGAAAAAGTAAAATGAAAAAGGTGACCCCTCCTCAAAAAAAAGAAACAAAATAGACCTTTTGAAAACTACTGAATCTAAAAAAAATGAAGTCATAGTGAAAAACAATGAAGGAAATGGACAGGGTCTCCCCACCCTTCTAGTAAGTAAACAATAACAAAAGGACCCTTTATTATAAAGTATCATTTCTTTTTCAATTTCAAAGGTGGAGAGATCAGATACCCTTTTAGAACCCCTTTAAGGAGCTCCACACAAGGCTCCATACTTTTTAGACAGAAATTGGTCCTCTTTCTCCATACTGGCTGAAGTCCAAGTGTGTGTGTGAGGAGGGTGGCATAGTATAGTCCCTAGAGACTAGCAGCTGGCTTGGGAATGTGTGGAAATGTGTGCCAGGAGGACACTCCATCCTTCCCTATTCCAGGCTAGTTTACTGAGCTGTGCCTGGGTTTCTGTCATAGGAACAAAGGAGGAAGGAGACCGGGAGATTACAAGTAGCCGAGAGAGTCCCCCTGTGAGAGCCAAAAAGCCTCGCAAAGCCAGGACGGCTTTCTCTGACCACCAACTCAATCAACTGGAGCGTAGCTTTGAGCGGCAGAAGTACCTGAGCGTGCAGGACCGCATGGATCTGGCTGCTTCGCTCAACCTCACTGACACCCAGGTCAAGACCTGGTACCAGAACCGCAGGTAAGGGAGGCTCTCTGGGGGAGCAAACCCTCTGGCCATCCAGGTCATGACTATAGCACTAGTCTTCTTCCCTCCTGACCTTGGGAGACACTAGGGACTCAGAGGGCTTGGAGTGGGCTCTTGGGGGCTTTCAAGCAGGGGCAGGGATTAGCCACTCCCCCAAGGTGCGAACTCTCCATAGGCAGCTGAAGTTTAGAAAATTTTGTACTTCTAAGTATCTTAACATGTGCTACTTTCCCTCTCAAATCTGACTGGCTGGAATCCCCCCCACCCCACTTTGCCCTGAAATCAATCAAGCCACACCTTCTCAAAATCAGACATCTGTGCAGCTGACACTCAGGCCCGTGGAGTCTGCGAGGTGTACCCTTTGGGCCTGCCGCACACTGTAAATGTCTGTAGCTGGCCACACAGCCTAGCTATTTTGGTCTTGGAAGAACTGCCTCACTGCTCTTTGACTTAAATGTCTTTGCCTTGGCCTGTGAGGCGGCCAGGACAGGTAGGGTGGGCAGCAGCAGGCGGGAGAATGAATCAGCATCTGGTTAGGCATCCATACTGAGGATCTGTCCGCTGTACTGGCTGCCTCAGAGCCCACCAGGAACCTCAAAAGAAATTAGGAAAGGGGCTGGCAGAGCTTGCAAGGCCCCTGAACTATAGAGGAAACCCAGGCAAACTGAGGCTGAGGTTATACTGTTTCCAATCCAGATAGTTGTCTTCCTTGTCTGGATTTTTCTCTCCCCCTCCTTTTCTCTCGTTTGTGTTCTAATCGTCCATAAGTGCAGTTGGAAATGCCCATCCAGTTGTCATCTTTACCATAATTTTCTGTCTCATTACATACGGTTTCAGCCACCCTAATTCTGTCGGAAAACATTAGTGTCATTTGTAGCCAATTTAAAATGGACGACATGTTTATTAATTTGGCTGGAGCTGCCGGGTATGTATGGCCCACCAGTCCTGAGTTCCTTTATGAGGCATTTGAGCAAAAGCCTCTTCTCCTGTTCTTAAGGAGAGTGCAGTGGGGGAGGGAGCAGGCTGAGAAAAGCTGATCACAGATTTTAATTGTTACTCTCTCCCTGAGGAGAAAATATCTTGAAATGCATTTTTCCCCTCCTGAAATGGCCCGGAGGTACTGACCTCTTGGGAGAGCACTCCCTCAAACGAATTTCGAATTCCGTTTGGAAACCTTGCTACCTTCCTCTCCCTAAGCTCCTGCCTCCTGTAAGGTCCTGTCAGGCTGATGAGAGAGATGTGTCCCCACAGCCCTGGGGACTGAGAGGGGCCAGGTCCAAGGCCCAGGAATCTCTGTGTCCCTTTGTTTACCGTTTCTTCTCAGCCGCGAGGAAAGGGGGGAGGGGCAGAGAGACACTCTGGGACTGTTGGGGAGCCACTCGCTGGGGAAAGGAATTAGAGGAAGAGGGAAAAGATTGCCTATAGAAAGAGTGGCCTTAGTTGGCCTTCAGGAAAGTTTTGGGAGGTAGCTAAACCATACGGGGTGGCGGTAACCGGGGATCAGAGGATCAGGAAGAGGCAGCAAAGCTTGTAGAATTTCATTTGCGAATTCTCAGACATCGAAAGTGTCATTTATAAAATTGACTTGGCTTTTGGTCACTCTGTGAGCAAGAGGGTGGTGTTGGGGTGCGAGGTGCACAAGATTCCGGTTCTCGGAGCTCTCTCGGCCTCCTGCCCCCCAGGAAAAGAAGGCGGGAGAGGGCGAGAGAAGGGACCTTGGCGCCTGGACCGTGCCCACAGCTGCAGGGTGCGTGCACGTCTACTTTTTTTCAGGACTAAGTGGAAGCGGCAGACCGCGGTGGGCCTGGAGCTGCTGGCCGAGGCGGGGAACTATTCGGCACTGCAAAGGATGTTTCCGTCGCCTTACTTCTACCATCCCAGCCTGCTGGGCAGCATGGACAGTACTACCGCAGCCGCAGCGGCCGCCGCCATGTACAGCAGCATGTACCGGACTCCTCCTGCTCCCCACCCCCCGCTGCAGCGGCCCCTGGTGCCCCGCGTGCTCATCCACGGCCTGGGGCCCGGGGCACAGCCGGCTCTCAACCCCCTGTCCAACCCCATTCCAGGTACCCCACACCCCCGGTGAAGGACAAGAACCAGGACAGCGCTGCAGTCCCTCTCCCGTTCCCTCCCCTACTCGGACTGCTGTCCTTTCTCTCCCCGCAACGGGTGGACGGGCCTCCCTGGCAGCAGACCGAGAAGCTGCGAAGTGAGAAAGGAAGACACTCACCAATGGGCGGGGCCCCCAGAGAGGAGCCAGCCCTCTGCTCTCCCTCTCCCCAACCCACAGAGACAGGGCTGGAAAGCTCCCCCACTGCAGTGTGACTGGTGAAAACGCTGACCCCACACAAAGTGCGATCAGTAAGTGAAAACATCAACAAAAGCAAAACCTCAAGTTCTTTTAAAAATGACTTTAGGGACATGCAGGAGGGAGGGAGGGGGAGGGGTAAGGAGGAAAGAGAAGGGCACGGAGAGGAAACTGCACAGGCGGAGAATTGTAGACGGACAGACGGCCTCAAATTCTGAGGCAGAGGGCATTGCTGTGGACATTCCGCCTGCCCCAGAGAAAAGAGGAGGGTAACTGAGAACTTTGCACTGATTTCTCATGACCTTTTTTCTTTTGGAAAAGTGGCATGCTCCATAATATGAAGAAAAATGTACATTTGAAAGACTGAGTGATAAGTGATATATCATATTTATTATATGTTGTCCAAAAAAGAGTCACTTATATACGTTAGTAAAACATGATTTTTCTTTTCATGTCTTTTTGATTCAGTAAAATAAATGCTTAGACAAAAATATAGATTTTTTGTGATTGAAAATTACAAAAATAAAGTTTATCTTTTTTTAACAAGTGATGAAATCCAAGGGAGCTGATTTTACTAAAGCAGAATGTACTATGATGAAGTGACCCATTTGATTGAGGAAAAAAAAAAAAAAGTCCGGGATATTAGGAATTTATAAAATCTGTAAAGACGTCGGGTTGATTTGTATAAAAACAGCTCCATTTTTCATGCTGGCCTTTTCTGAGCCATTATTTATACGTGTGGTTTTCTTTATTTTTTAAGTGGATGATTTCAAAGCAGCCCGGGAGGCCACGGGAGAAAGTCTGTCCTAGGTTGTTGGTGATTGATAAGTGAGCGGCCCACTTTCCTTGCTGCCCGGGCCTCCTGGCAGCCCCAGCTGAACTGGGTCTGTCCGCCCCTCCTCCTCCTAGGGTTTCTCCCGGGGCAGCCAGGGTCCCCAGTGTCGGGCTGGCGGGCGGACGCTACGTGGGCCTAGCAGCTGTTCCAAAGCCGGAGGCCCGGTGCCTGCACGGCAGGACAGCCTGCGAGCGTGAGGCTGCAGGGCGCGCAATTAGGACACCCCGGGGACTTGGAGAGGTCCAGCTAACGAACCCTCCTGGCAGCTTTGATCCTTGCCTTCTCATTCCCTGGGCGGGCATCCAGCCCGCTACCCCACGCCGAGCCTCTTGTCCTCGTGAGTAGGTTGTGCTGGGATGCCTCAAGAGGAAATGCAACTCTGGCCGAGACTGCGTGCCAAGCTTTTTATCAGAGCCTCTGGAGGAGTTGGGACCACAAAATGAGAGGACCTGCCCAGAGAGTGGAGGAGGCTCTCTGCCTGCTTTAGGAGTGTGTGTGAATGGGTGTTCAAATACTTGTAGTAACTCGACAAGGGCCTGATATCTGCCCAGCGGCACACCCCCCATGCTTAGCACTCAGGACCATATGAGGGGGAAAAACGGACTGGCAGTGGGGTGGGGTGCAGTTCCTGGGCTGCTCCCACCTTCTCCAGCCGCTAGCTTACATCTTGAGGAGCCAGAGAGTAGGATCCCATATCGAGTATGCTCATCTCTCTGTCCTCATTCCTGTCTTTGAACAGTGTCAAAGGTGTAAGACATGCAGCGGAAACACATCCAGACCCATCCTCCAACTTTCTCTGATGTTTGGACCTTAGTAGAGCTACAAAACATTTTTAAGAATTTAGAGTGCTGTGGGAGTGGGCGTTAGGGAGGAGTGGATAAGAAGAAGGGAAGAAAGAAGTGAAATCCAGGAGGAAATTGCCTCAGGCGCCTCAATCAGACCTTTGCTAATTAGGGAGCGGTTTGCAGATTTCTCTCCAGCTCATCAATTTGTTTTAAAAATGGTCTTGGTCTTGTTTGATTCTAACAAAAGGGTCTGGACTGCCCCTTTTCCTTGCGCTGAGCTGGGCTGGAAACTGGGTGTCACTGTGACTAGCGGGAATGCCCAATGCCAGAGCACTCAGCAGACGCTCCTCATTCCATCTTAGCTGCTGCTCGGTTTTACATTCAAGTTGAAGTAATTCAAAATGGTTTGCCTGGGCCTAAGAAGGTACTTTCCAAGGCTTGGGGGTACTATAGTTTCTGTCTGCACTGGTCCTGGGACTGGTCAGCTTCGACACAAGCGGGACCTGGAGTTCACACATCCCAGGCTCCTTACAAAAAACGACCCCAGGCCTAGCTGGGAAAAACACATAAACCTAAAATACGAATAAGGCTCTGGCACCCATCTGCTGCCAGCAGCTCACCAGCCATTCTGCTGAGCAGCCTGCATGCTGCCCCTTCACTGCCAAGGCTGAACTTGGACTGCATAGATGGACAATGCAGGGGGAAGCACTACGCCTATAGAAACCAAAGTTTCTTTTTTTAAAAAAATTATTTGTTCACTTTTAGAGAGAGGGGAAGAGAAGGAGAAAGAAAGGGAGAGAAGCATCAATGTGTGGTTGCCTCTTGCATGCCCTATTGTGGGGACTTGGCCTTCAACCCAGGCATGTGCCCTGACCAAGAATGGGACCTGCAACCCTTTGGTTCACAGCCTAAGCTCACTCCACTGAGCTACACCAGCCAGGGCATGTTTCTTAATGAATCTCATATTCCACTGCTACTAGAGATTACTCTAGACTCACCAGAGTCCTCCCAAATTTGCTTTTCTTCAAAGTTATATTACCACCCCCACAATCATGCCGCTGAAAGTGCCAATTCTCTTTCTAAATTTGGTTACTTCCTGTTGCATCTAAGTTGTCAAAGTGGATGATGAGGGTAGGGGGTTGTTCCAGGAAAAAAGTTGAGTCCTAGATTTCTTCATTCTTTCTCCAGCATCACTGCCAAGGGCACTGCAGCAGGTGACTCTCACATCAAATATCACCAAACTGCTGAAAGCAAATGCAAACCCAGTCCTGTCCTTTAAAATGGGTCCTTCTGTCCTCTACCTGCCCAACAAAGGGGGGGGGGGTTGGCTAGGAGGTGATGAGTACAATGCCAGATTTTTCTGAAAAGCAAGGAATGAGATAACAGCCATAGGTCTCTTCTCTTGGGAGACCTGGAGTTAGTTGTGAAGGCCCAGAGGAAAGCAGTCCCTGGGAGCTGCACTCCTTTTCTTTTCCCACCTTCAGCCGGTGTTTGAAGGGCACTCCACAACTAGACACCATTTGTTTTGTTCCTTTCATTAAATTGGGGACTGGCAAAAAAAACAAAACAAAACAAAAAACCCACCTCATTCTGTGGCAATCTTTGCTTGCTACAGAAACACAAGAACACAAACTTCTTTTAGAGCAACATTTAAACCCCCATAAAGGGCCTCTGAGATTTGCCCACCCCAAGACCAGCTCTTGGAACCCCAGCAGACCTAGCACAAATTTGTAGGGAGTGTGAAATGAGTTAACTCCTTAGCTAGCAGCTAGTCGTTTTAGCTCAAGCCAGTAATTTTCAATAAGTTGCAAATTAATGATTGCTGCTTGCCTCTATGCCTCCAGCAAATATACCTACCACCCTTGTGTCAGTTTATTTTTGCTCCACCCCTTAAAATGAAAGCCCACAAGATGGCAAATTAGACAGCCGATTTCCTCTGTTGCAAATGAAACCGCTTACCCTCAAACCAAGACTTCCCTCCTCCTCCCTCCCTGCCATCTGACTCCTGCTTAGGCAGCCCTTCCCCAGAAGTCTGCCGAGTCCCACCTTCCCTCTTTAAACAGGCAGCTTGTGAGTAGTTTGTTTTGCTATATTTTTAACTTTCTAAAAATATTTTGAAAAGCTCTCCCTAGGGCTAGGGAAACTTTAGTTCCTGTTAAGCCACGTGGTTACAAAAATATACTGGAAGAGAGCTGCCTGGTTTTCTAAAAAGCCAGGCATGGCTTGAAGTCAACATATTTGGAAAGAAACTGACTTTTTGTCACTGGTGAGAATAGTCAGGAGCAGGAATGAGCCTCCAAGAGAATTGATCTTTCCTCCATAGCTCTGGATCCTTGGAGAGGAAAAGCTGGCTTGCCCTGTGCCTTGGCAGTTGTCTAGAGATGTGGGAAGAACGGCAAGTGCAGACTTCTCTAGGGTTTACCCCGTGGACCCTGGAACAGGCTCCTTGAATCTCCTACTAGGTCTTTGTCCAGTCCCACTTCTTTGGCCATTTGCAGCCTTTCTCTTTACAATTTCTTTCCCTGAAGTTGGGGCGCATAGCCAGGGTCCAATGCTCCTTCCTTCTGACCTCTGGCACGTCTGAAGAGCCCATGGGGTAAGTGTGTGGGACTGAGGGTGTGTGCTTTCAGAGAAAGGGAAGAGTCACTGGCCTCTCACATTGGAAAACCGGGTTAGCTGTCTCAGGACGATGAGATGACTCAGAAGGGACTTTCTTCCTCCCCTCCTTCGGGCTGAATTTTGAAGGTGTCTGTCAGTCTGTGTATTGGTGGGTGGACCACCTCAGCCAACCTGGCAATCTTTGTTTCTCTACTCTCTGCTTTTCCTGGTCTCTCTCCCTACTTCCCTCGCTCAGTTTCTCTCTCCTAGCACCACAGACAGCTCCCTTGGCGCTCATACGAGCAAAGTACCCAGGCAGACGGGTTCCAGGCAAAGCTTAGGCGACCGCAGGGGGCGCGCCGGGTTAGGATCCGCTGCGCCAGCGGAGGACGTCAACGAGGTGATTATAAAGCGGCCTCCCCGTCAGCGTTTCCTGATTAGCTCTAGGTCCAAAAAGGGTCACATTCCAAAGAGCAAAATCTTCAGATCAATAAAGTAACTCACAAACCAAAAGATTTCGGGGTAAGTAGTGCTCAGTGACAAATAAATTCTAAACCACCCCTATTTGATAAGTTCTTAGTGGAAGCCAACTGGAGAGGAGCGGGGAGTCAAGTATGCTGCTTCGAAACCCTTGAGCCCAGGCTGCAATGAGGTCGCCAGTGGAACCTTTCTAAAGGGCAGTCTCACTTCCTCCGCCCGCGCAGCACCGTGTGTGCTCAGCGAAATGCAGCCTTGGCTGATGGAAGCCCAGAAGAAGCGCTTCCGAGGCGGCCGCCCACCCTGCAGTTCGTTTGAGCGGAGGCCCTGGATCTCCACCGCTGTTCCCACCCGGTATCTCCTCCCAGCCAGTCTGGGACTCTTCCAGCGCCGGCTACTCTGTGGCCCTGCGGGAGCTCCACTGAAAAAAAAAAAAGGACCTTCGCGAGCGCGAGATGGAACTTGGTTTACGATGAAAGGGCTATGCCACTTTGTGGAGCTCATTCATTCCCTCCACCACCCACCCCTATCTCCCGCTGCCCGACTTGATTCATTAGTCTAGAGGCCCTTGGTTTAAAGGTCTTCCCGCCTACTCCTAACGCATTGCAGCTAGCGGTTTGCACGCCCAGCTCCAAGCCTGGCTACAACGCATGGGCTCCGCTCAGGATCTCCCGCGGTGTGTGCCCCAGCCCAGTCTTTGCGCTGCTTCCACCTCCCACCTCGGGGACAGCCTGGTGGCCACAAGTTCCTGCTCCCGGTTACAGATGGCATTTCAGGGAGGAATGCGCGCATCAGCACCATATAGACCCGGGACAGGAATCCAGATGCTTTAATGAATGGTGCTTGGACTGGGCCTGCAGAGCAGGGCCCTTCTTTCACATCTCTGTGGGCTCGGGAGGGACTCTAAAGCTTTCTCCTTTTTCTACGAATAAAATAATCTGCTCAGCAGGGAGCTCATATCTGTAGCCCTCTCCATACTCTCCCTCCCCCAAAAGGCCCCGTGGCTGGAAATGGCTGCCTGCCTCCTTCAGATTTTTCCTTAATTCTTGGAAGCGAACTCCTTTTTGTTGACACCCCCCCCCCCCGCCCCAATTTTCCCTCTGACTTTCCTCTTCCTCTTTCTTGTTAAAGTTGCAGGGATGGAAATGCTAAGTGGAATTTAGAAACTGGTAAAGACTTGTAGCAGCATAGATTATCCACATTTGTAAGCTCAAGAAGCATTAGGGAGCCAGCAAAGTCTGCGGGGTCTGGAGGAAGGGGTGTTCCAGGGCACACTCCTTAGGTGAAATGGGAGGAAAAGTTTTCTATAGACCAATATGTACGTATACTGTCACCTCAAGAGAGGGGAATTCAGCATTGATGGTACACTGTTTCCCTACTCCCATGCTACAAAATTAGAGTGTCCATTGTGCAAAAATAGTCTGCATTCTAACCAATAGGCTGACAGAGCATTAGAAAAGAAGAAAGTTGGTGCTACTCACTTCCTGTTGCAGGGAAGCTGAGCTACTTGGCCTAGTTTCCTGATGTGGGAGTCCTCCAAGTGAAGAGATCACAGTAGGCCTCTTTCTGACTAGGCAGTTTTCTCCTTAGTGAATTGCTATGAAATGATTTCTAGTGATCCAGTTTGAAGCTTTTCCCCCCTTAAGATTTCTCATTTGAAAGGATTGGCACGTCATAATTTCTGAAAGATGCAAATAATGTTTGGTAAGTACCACGGAAAGAGCTGATGGAACAACTTTCTTTTGCACCAATTATTGCCTGCCCCAGGCCGGGCATTTGCAGAACTATTGGAAGGGGAGATCTAGCCCAGACTTTGAGAGACAGAGTTGCCCATTGGAAGTAGAGTGTATCAGAGCCACAAATCACTTTAAAACGTCAAATTGCCATTTATTTGCTCCATTTCCCACAAACTTGTTCTGTTAATAATGGAAGCTTATGGAATAGTTTCCATTCAATTAAGGTTTCAAAAGGATATCTACTTCCTCACCAACCTTGAGTGAGCACACTGTAGCATTACATTAAACATGTTCATACGTGGATAAATGCATAATTACTGTATAATCTTTCAGTGCTACTCATCGATAGATTGGCCCATAAAATCATATAAAGTGCAAATGGATAAGTGTGGCATGGGGTACTTCATTTTACCTTCCTTACTGGCAATCCATATTTTGCATCTCCTCTGCAAAATAGATTTCCCTTGAAGCACATCGCTAAGAATCAGTTCACCCATCCATTCACGTCACATATTAGCTCTCCGCCCACCCACCTCAGCCTTGACCAATCAGAGAGCAGGTAAGAAAGGGGTTGTCCTTCAACCCTGTGTAGAGTTTTCCCAGGAGTGCCTAGTTCCAAAGACCAGGCCCAAACGTTTGTTAGCCCTTTCGTCTTCCTCTTTTGTTATCATTTTGGGTTACAACCCTGTGTCCCTGACGGGGCCAAAGAGATGACATTATGCAACTCCATGCACGCCACCCTGCGGCTGATGGCCTAATTATCCTTGTAGAAGGCACAATTATTTTCACATGCCCAAAGTCCTCCCACGAAGATATTTATTAGGGTAGAATTCGATTAGAATTGATACAAACATTAAGACCTTTCCACCTCATTTAGCAAAGAAATAATGACTACGTTCATTTCAGGAACTGCTAATAGATCTGATGGCCAGGGATCTTGTGAGAAGCATTGGGTGAGTGAATTCAGTAAAGAAAGGCACTAGCCTGCCTGGAGACTTAAACAAAAAAAGTCTCTGTCCTCAGAGTTGGTTCTGTTCTCCATTCCTGTCTTGCTTTTACCCTCCTGATTTTTTACTTTGTTATTTTATATATTTGGGGAGTTTTTATGGGGAAAAGGTAGATGGGTCAAGCATTTCTATTGAGGGACGTCAATGCTGAAAAGTTGACTTAAGCTTGTGCATTTATTGAATCCTACTATTAGCTTTCTGGAACAGGATATTTTTTTAAAAAAGTACTATTGAAAACACTGCTTATTTCCAGCAGTGCTGTATCCCTCCATGACATTTCAGGAAGGATCCCCCTTATTTGCCAGCACGTTTACAGGCTTTTCTTTTCTTCCCATAAATGGTCTAGTTCCTATGGAGAACATGACTCTTACTTGGTTTTGCCCAGAAATTTGGCAAAAAGTTATTTTCCAATATCCATATTAATAAGTAATTGGATTTTAAACAGAGCTGATCTTGATCCAAACCCAGGATTGGAAAGAATCTCAAATGTCATCTAGTTTATTACTTATTTTAAGCTTTAGGTTTTTTCCTACAACATATTTGCTTAGTGTTTTTTTCTTTCATCCATGTCCCTCTTCCATTTTTTTCCTCTAAAGATAGAGAGAGAAAGAGAAGGAAAGAGATACTATAGTGTTATAGCATTTTCAGATGATTCTTGACTTTCAATTTTAATGGAATTAAATTTTTGTGGTCAAATCCTACTACAAAAGAAACAAACCTTTTGTAAAAATTATTACCTTTCCTATTATAAAAGTAATGCATGCTCACTGTAGAACATTTATAAAATACCAAAGAGTAGAGAGAAGAAATAAAGTCCTTCTATCACTCAAAGACAAGTACTGCTAATACTTAATTTATTATTTCTAAATGTTTTTCTGTGAATTTTTACATAGTTGTGATCACACTTCATCTGGGATATCATTTATGCATTTCTCATGTAGAACCAGTATTTCTATGTATTATTTCAAACTCTTTGTAAGTATAACATTTGATACAAAATATTCTCTCTTGTAAATGTGTCATGATAGAGTCAACTATTCTTCCATTGCTGGACATTTAGATTTTTTTCCTTAACTTGAGATAATACTTCAGTGAGCACAAAAGCAAGATGTTGGAGAATGAATTCTATATGTTATTTGGTATATCACTTTATTATTTACCTTGATTAGGAAGGTGAGCAATGAAAGAGTAAGACGACCAGCTCAAGAAGGGAAATGAATTATTGACCTAAGGCAGTGGTTTCAGTGAATAGTGCAAATTCAGTCTAAGGAAATTTAGAGCTGTATGAATTAGCCTGTGTATGTTGTGGTGAAGTAAACTAAGAATACCACTTCCTTTTTTTTTTTTTTTTTGCGTGTACTTTGAGCTTCACTGACTTTGGGTATGAATTCGGCAATCTCCTCATCAGAGGAAGCTTGCCTGACTAAAGAAGGAGAAAGGTTAGGTCTCTTCTGAATTGGGATGATAGTACATCGTCTGCCTGGTCTGCCCTGCACTTTTTGTGCTCCAACTGTTCTGTGGGTGAAAAGAAGGCTTTAGCTTCTGGGGCTGTCAATTTGGCACCTGTCATCAGAACTAAACTCAGGTTAAATAAAAAAAAACATAACCCACAAGGATATTTGAGGGTGAGGGCGGAGAGTTGAGGAAAAGAACTAAATAGCAATAGTCTACCCTTTCATTTACATGACACACATTAACCATAACATAGAAGTTCCAAGAGAACTGTCTTGTTCTCTTGTCTCCAGGAGCCCATGTAGGGCGCTTTAATTGCCACATTTTCAAACCACTATAATGGTGAGGATGTCTTAGTAATTACCTTAATGAGATAACACCTTTCCTTCCCTCAACCTACTCATTATCATGCCTCTTGTTCAAATTTCAACTACAAAGAACTATACTTGTAAAAAAAAGTCTGAAATGTATTGTTCCAGGTCTCATACACTTAGAATAATCACATTGCACATATCTTAAAATTATGAAAGAAATAGTACACACAGGCAATTCATATATGTTAAAGGAAAGGCTTGAGATAAGTAAACTAAACATCTGGGTGCCCTTTAATTATTCTTGGCTAGATCCTTTATCTTGACCTATAGTGATGCTTAGGTGCCAAAGTGATGAATTTTAAGATGTTGGGCTGTGAAGACGTGCAGCTGCAACACTGATGGATTTAGGAAGGGATGGTAACAAGGTTAGCTGCATGTGAAGTGTGAATTGAGATTTTTGCAAAGAGACTGTGATTGCAGATGGGCATAATGTTGTACCCTTGCATGAAATCTTGCTATTATTGTATAATGGTCAGACAGAGTGTGAAATGACTTATTACTTTTCTTTTATTCTTTAATGAAGTTGGTTAGAGTAGCAGTACTATTGCTAGTCAATAGTAGTAAAGCACACACATGCAAAACTATGACAGGTGCTGACATATTAAATATTTATTTAGTTTTGACTTTTTTCTCCTAATTTTCATGAGTATCCATATGCAAACAGAAGCATCTCTTTATCTATATAGTACAAATCGGCAGTGATTTGAGTATCTGCACCTGCCACCATTACCCTCCATAAACACTACACAAAGCCATGGTGCATATAAAATATTTCAATGTCTGAGAAAATTTCATAACACTTTTAAGTGTTTAAAAATGCCATGATGCTTTTAGGTTGATTTCTGCATGGAATTGTGATTTGAAAACTCTATTTGGAGTTATATGGGTAACACTGAAATATCAGTTTATCATTATAGTGGCTAGAAGTGCTTTATGGAACAGAACATAGTAAAACCCATTATGAGGCACACTCCAACATGCCTTGAGTTATAGGGAAGATCAAATTAGTTATGTGTTTTGTAATATGGGGTAAATATCTTTCCTCCTATTACACAGATCTCTTTATATCACATAGGTCCATAGTGCAAATGTTTCTCTGCTTCTCAATATTAGCATCACAAAAGATAATACCTTAGGTTTTACAAGTCAACAGAAAAAATGCTACCATGTTAAAAACAAAACAAACAAAAAACCCTCTCTCAGATGTACAGTTAATCTTTGGACTCCACATGCTCATGTTAGAAACACTAACAAATATGCATTTAATTAAGCTTTGGTTTTGGAGATTAGGGTTTTTAGTCACTATAGAAAATTTTTATATGGTATATAAGATTCACAATCATAATGCATTGGTGTGATACTCTTTTTTTAAGTATATTTTATTGATTGTGTTATTACAATTGTCCTAATTTTTTCCCCTTTGCCCTCATCCACCTGGTATCTTCCTTCTTTCCAGCAACCCTCCTCCTTAGTTCAAGTCCATGGGTTGTGCATATAAGTTCTTTGGCTTCTCCATTTCTTATACTATTTTCAAAATCCCCCTGTATATTTTGTACCTACCAGTTATGCTTTAAAATCCCTGACCTTTTCCCCCATTCTCCCCCTTTCCCCTTCCAGCTGATAACCCTCCATGTGATCTCTATACCTATGATTCTCTTCCTGTTCTGGTTGCTTGCTTAGTTTTTTTTGTTTTTTTTTTTAAGATTGTCTTGATAGTTGTGAATTTGTTGCATTTTTATTTTTCATACTTTTGATCTTCCTCTTTTTCTTAAATAAGTCCCTTTAACATTTCATGTAATAATGGCTTGGTGATGATGAACTCCCTTAGCTTTACCTTGCTGGGAAGCACTTTATCTGCCCTTCCATTCTAAATGATAGCTTTGCTGGATAGAGTAATCTAGGTTGTAGGTCCTTGCTTTTCATAACTTTGAATATCTCTTGCCAGTCCCTTCTTGCTTGCACAGTTTCTTTTGAGAAATCAATTGATAATCTTATGGGAACTCCTTTGTAGGTAATGGCTCTGCTTTTTTCTTGCAGCTTTTAAGATTTTCTCCTTATCTTTAACTTTTGGCATTTTAATTGTGATGTGTTCTTGATGTGGTTTTCTTTGGGTCCAACTTGTTGGGGACTCTCTGTGCTTCCTGGACTGGTATGTCTATTTCCTTCACCAAGTTAGGGAAGTTTTCTTTTATTATTTTTTTAAAATAAGTTTTCAATTTATTGCTCTTCCTCTTCTCCTTCTGGCATCCCTATGCTTGGATGTTGGCACATTTGGTGATGTTCCAGAGTCTTCTTATACTACTCTCATTTTTTCAAATTCTTGTTTTCTTCTTTCTGTTCTGGTTGAATGTTTATTTCTTCCATATGTTCCAAATTGTTGATTTGAATCCCAGCTTCTTTCTTTTCACTGTTGGTTGTCTGTAGATTTTTCTTTTTCTTTTTCTTAAACTTTGTTTTAATGGGTCTCAAAATTCTGTGACAGATTTTGGTCAAGTTGTTTCCATTAAAAAGTACTTATTTTAAAAACTAATAACTTAAAAATTGCCACACACAAAAACCCCCAAATGGTCCACAAAACATTTTCCTTTCCTTCTGAAGGTTTTATGATGCATTGTGATCATTAACCAGTTGTTTACATTAAACTTAACTGACCAATTGAGACAAACAGTTCTGAGATTGTTCTTCTTCCACCACTGATTAAGACTGGAGTAGCAGGTGTTGGGGATAATATTCATTTAGCCTTCTGAGCTTTCTGGGCAGACTGGATGACTTTGCCAGCTCCATTTACCATCTTTTCCACTGCTTTGATGACACCAACAGCAACTGTCTGTCTTATATCATGAACAGCAAAGTGGCCCCGAGGAGGATAGTCAGGGAAGCTCTCAATACACACGGGCTTGCCAGGAACCATATCAATGATGGCAGCATCACCAGATTTCAAAATCTTTGGGCCATCTTCCAGCTTTTCCCCAGAACAATGATCAATCTTCTCCTTCAGCTCAGCAAATATGCAAGCAATATGAGTTGTGTGACAATCCAGAACAGGTGTATATCCAGCACTGATTTGGCCAGGATGTTTGAGGATAATCACCTGAGCTGTGAAGCCAGCTGCTTCCATTGGTGGGTCAATTTTCCTGTCACCAGCCACACTGCTACAATGAACATCTTTGACAGACATGTTCTTGACATTGAAGCCCACATTGCTCCCAGGAAGAGTTTTACTCAAAGCTTCATGGTGCATTTCAACAGAGTTTACTTTAGTTGTAACATTGACTTGAGCAAAAGTGACCACCATGCCAGGTTTGAGAACACCAGTCTCTACTCAACCCACAGGGACAGTACAAATACCACCAATTTTGTAGACATCCTGGAGAAGCAGATGCGGGGGCTTGTCAGTTGGACGAGTTGGTGGTAGGATGCAATGCAGAGCTTCAAGCATTGTGGTTCCAGTGGCACTTCCATCTTTACAGATGAAATTCCATCCTTTGAACCAAGACATGTTAGCACTTGACTCCAGAATGTTGTCACCATTCCAACCAGAAGTATGCTACTGTATCAGGGTTGTAGCCCATTTTCTTAATGTAGGTGCTGACTTTAACAATTTCCTGGTATCTCTTCTGGCTGTAGGGTGGCTCAGTGGAATCCATTTAGTTAACACCACAATCAGCTGTTTCACACCCAGTGTGTAAACCAGAAGGGCATGCTCACCAGTCTGCCCATTCTTGGAAAAAAACGCTTCAAACTCACCAGCACCAGCAGCAACAACTAGGACAGCACGGTCAGCCTGAGATGTGCCTGCCATCATGTTTTTGATAAAGTCCATGTGTCCTGGGGTATCAATGATGGTCACATAATACTTGCTGCTTTTGAATTTCCACCAGGAGATATTGATGATGATATCATGCTTGTGTTCAGTTTTCAGTTTTTCCAAGACTGAGACATACTTGAAGGAACTCTTCCCCATCTCAGTAGCCTCCTTCTCAAATTTTTCTATGGTTCTTTTGTTGACCCTACCACATTTGTAGATCAGATGGCCAGTAGTGGCAGACTTGCCAGATTCTACGTGTCCAATGACCACAATGTTGATGTCTTTTCCTCCCCCATTTTGGCTTTGATTTAGTGGTGGTTTTTGCAACACCTATGTTCTGGCAGCACAACTGTTGTGAAAAAAAATACGATTTTTCTTTATTTCACTCAGTGTAACCTCATTTCTTCTTTTATGTTGTTGCTGTACTCTAAGAGTTCTTTGAAAATCCTGATCACCAGTGTTTTGAACTCTGCATCTGATAGGTTGGCTATCTCAGTTTTGTTGAGTTCTTTTTCTGGGGTTTTGTTTTGTTCTTTCATTTGAGCCATATTTCTTTGTCTCCTCAGTTTGGTAGCCCCCCTTTGTTTGTTTCTGTGTATTAGGTAGAGCTGCTTTGATTACCTGTCTTACTAGTGTTGTATATTGTTGAAAAGGCACCTCTAAATTGTAAATTATGTGGGGCAGAGCATTAGGTACTTTCCTGGGCAGGGCAAAGCAATTCACTGCTTTGTGGCTCTGTGTGGGGGGTGGGTTTGGAGAGGGGACTGTACCATTACCTGGCTTCTGGAGGTTTGCCTGGCACTCATCCCTTTTCCAGCCACTTCATCCACTCCCCATATGTAACTGGCACCCTTCTATCTATTGCCCTGGTGTTGAATACAAGAGTGGGTAGGTTTGTGAATGTTTTAAGACCATGCGGGCCCTTTAAGCAGAGTTTCCAGAAATTTCAGCAGTTTCTTCCACCATCCCAACTCCCACTGGTGTTTACAGGCAGAAGTTATGGGATTTATCTTCCCAGTGCTGGAACTGTGGGCTGTGTGGTCCGGCCTGGGGCTGGGATTGCTTCCTCCCAAGGTATGCCTCCTGATTTTCATCTACCACATGTGAATGGGGGACTGCCTGTGCCTGTTCCACCACTGCCACTGCCTCTCCATGCCATACTGTGCCTCTCCACCCATTTCCATGTCTCCACCCCTCCTACCTGTCTGGATGAATGTGGCTTCTTTAAACCCTTGGTTGTTGGATTTCCATACATTTTGATTTTCTGACAGTTCTGGGTGTTATTTGTTTTGAGACTTAGTTGTAATTCTTTTTGTGGTTGTGTGAGGAGGTGACCTCCATCTTGACTGCTGTTACTCTTGATATGAATAATAAATGTTTGGAAAAGACACAGGTTCATGTTTAGTATATCTTCTTAATTTGAAAATTTAACATTAAAAAAAGTTTAATTTAAATTTGTTTGAATATTTCATATTATTACATAGTAAGACCCTGATATAATAAAAGTTCTTCTTCTATATTTGGAATATAGTGAGAGTCAAATAGTGTTCTTCAAAGCAACACAGATCAGCATTAGAAACAACTTAGGGGACTTCCAGCCAAGATGGATACGTAGGCAGACACACTGTGCCTCCTCGCACAACCAAAATTAAGGACAACAAAGATTTAGAAACAAGAAAACAACCAGAACTCAGAAAATTGAACTGTTTGGAAGTCCAACAACGATTCATCCAGACCAGTAAGAGGGGCAGAGTCACAGCAGGAAAAAGCAGAGGTGTGGACCGGGCACGCAGGCAGCAGCGGCTGGCAGCCCCCAGGTGCACAGGTGGTGACTAGGAGACCCCGAGCACAGGGTGGCAACTGTGCAGAACCAGTGAGGCTGCACAAGGCAGCTGGCTGACCGGGTGGTCCCACATTCACGCGCAGATAATCCAGGCAAAGGGGAAGTGGTGGAACGGATTGGAATCTGAGAGTGAGCACAGCAAGCTCCATTGTCTCCTATCAGACCCTGCCCCCACATACAGCATCAGTACCCAGCGACTGGGCTGTCCCGCCCTGGGGAATACCTAAGGCTCCACCCCTCACTACGTAACAGCCGTGACTAGACAAAAAACAAACAAACAAACAAACAAACAAACAATCAAACCCCAAAACCCAGATATGAAAATGGCTCAAGCTGGAGAACAAATCAAAGCCCCACAGCCAATTTATCTAAGTGATGAAGAGATTGCCAACCTATCAGATGCGCAATTCAAAACCCTGGTGATCAGGATGTTCACAGAATTGGTGGATTTTGCTCACAAATTAGATGAAAAAATGAAGGCTACAATAAGTGAAATGAAGAAAGATGCATGGGGAACCAACAGAGATGGGAGGAAAACTGGGACTCAAATCAATGGAGTGGACTAGAAGGAAGAAAGAAACAACCAAATAAAAAACAAGGAAGAAACAAGAATTCAAAAAAATGAGGAGAGGCTTAGGAACCTCCAGGACATCTTTAAACATCCCAACATCCGAATTATAGGGGTACCAGAAGGGGAAGAAGAAGAGCAACCAGTGGAAAACTTATTTGAACAAATAATAAAGGAGAACTTCCCCAATTTGGCAAAGGAAATAGACTTCCAAGAAGTCCAGGAAGCTTAGAGAGTCCCAAAGAAGTTGGACCTAAAGAGTAACACACCAAGGCACATTATAATTACATTACCCAAGATTAAAATGAAGGAGAGAATTCTAGAAGCAGCAAGGGATAAAGGCAGAGTCACCTACAAAGGAGTTCCCATCAGACTGTCAGCTGATTTCTCAAAAGAGACCTTGCAGGCAAGAAGGGGCTTGAAAGAAGTATTCCAAGTCATGAAAATCAAAGACCTACGTCCAAGATTGCTCTATCCAGCAAAGCTGTCATTTAGAATGGAAGGGAAGATAAAGTGCTTCTCAGATAAGGTCAAGTTAAAGGAGTTCATCATCACCAAGCCCTTATTATATGAAATGTTAAAGGGA